>JAOPHQ010000579.1:0-242500 GCA_030340625.1 Merluccius polli
CCCCCCCCCCCCCCCCCCCCCCAACTGTCATTTCACTCTCGGAGCGATTAAACAGCACCACACAGTGGCCAAATTGAAATATGAAAATTGTCCATCTAGTTATCTACTTTGTGGAAAAACCCTTTTCCTAGACAGTTTTGATGAATGTACACCCCCCGGCGCTCAAAACTAAATAAATGTTGGGAACAGCGATTTGACTCACAAAACGCATAAATATGCATTCATAATCCAACCGTCATCGGATCAAATACTCAACCCCCCCTAAGGTCTTCAGTTGCAACAAAAATCAAAAATATTAAAAAGTCTTCAATGCCATCACACATACCTCCGGAGCAGCTCGCGGCCCTTGGCGGGCTCGGTGGCGTTGCCACGGCGCCGCAGGGCGGAGAGGCAGTGGGCGGCGAGCGCGGCGAAGCACTGCTCCCGGAGGGCGTTGTGTCCCGCTGTGTCCCACTGGGGCAGTTCGCCCGTGTAGCGCCACGCCATCAGGCCGTACTCCAGCGCCGAGTCCCACTGGCCGCTCCGCAGCAGCACCTGGCCCCACTCCTGACACGACACCTGGGGGGGGGGGGGGGGGGGGGGGAGGTCAAGTAACGGTACAACAAAAGGGTGGTGAACCCTTGCAATGTCCTGCAGTCTACCGGTGCGCCGTTGCTTATTGATTGATAGCAGTGTGTGGTTTTACACTGACAATGCATGAATGTGTCATACTTCCTCTTGTGGTACGTCATCGATACACTGGCGCTTACGAAGCAATAACAATATAAGGGTGTCGATTCATATTTTGGGGTAATTCTGTCTCAAATGTACAACTTTTAGCTTGCACTACTTTGTGTGTGCCTGTAAACAAACGGCAAATGACCGGAGAAATATATGGATCTGACTAATGCCTAATGTCAGTTAACATGAGATTCATAAGGAATGCTGACGTTACCTTATTACACCAGTAAACGGAGACTATCTTAGTAACAACATGGCAACGTTACCTTCCAGTAAATAGAGACGATCTTAGTAATGACATGGTAACGTTACCTTATTACTCCAGTAAATAGAGACGATCTTAGTAACGACATGGCAACGTTACCTTATTACACCAGTAAACAGAGACTATCTTAGTAACAACATGGCAACGTTACCTTATTACACCAGTAAACAGAGACTATCTTAGTAACAACATGGCAACGTTACCTTATTACTCCAGTAAACAGAGACTATCTTAGTAACAACATGGCAACGTTACCTTATTACTCCAGTAAATAGAGACGATCTTAGTAACGACATGGTAACGTTACCTTATTACTCTAGTAAATAGAGACAATCTTAGTAACGACATGGTAACGTTACCTTATTACTCCAGTAAACAGAGACTATCTTAGTAACAACATGGCAACGTTACCTTATTACACCAGTAAACAGAGACTATCTTAGTAACAACATGGCAACGTTACCTTATTACACCAGTAAACAGAGACTATCTTAGTAACAACATGGCAACGTTACCTTATTACTCCAGTAAATAGAGACGATCTTAGTAACGACATGGCAACGTTACCTTATTACTCCAGTAAATAGAGACTATCTTAGTAACAACATGGCAACGTTACCTTATTACTCCAGTAAATAGAGACGATCTTAGTAACGACATGGCAACGTTACCTTATTACTCCAGTAAACAGAGACTATCTTAGTAACAACATGGCAACGTTACCTTATTACTCCAGTAAATAGAGACGATCTTAGTAACAACATGGCAACGTTACCTTATTACTCCAGTAAATAGAGACGATCTTAGTAACAACATGGCAACGTTACCTTATTACTCCAGTAAATAGAGACGATCTTAGTAACGACATGGCAACGTTACCTTATTACTCCAGTAAATAGAGACGATCTTAGTAACGACCTGGCAACGTTACCTTATTACTCCAGTAAATAGAGACTATCTTAGTAACGACATGGCAACGTTACCTTATTACTCCAGTAAATAGAGACTATCTTAGTAACAACATGGCAACGTTACCTTATTACTCCAGTAAATAGAGACGATCTTAGTAACGACATGGCAACGTTACCTTATTACTCCAGTAAACAGAGACTATCTTAGTAACAACATGGCAACGTTACCTTATTACTCCAGTAAATAGAGACGATCTTAGTAACAACATGGCAACGTTACCTTATTACTCCAGTAAATAGAGACGATCTTAGTAACAACATGGCAACGTTACCTTATTACTCCAGTAAATAGAGACGATCTTAGTAACGACATGGCAACGTTACCTTATTACTCCAGTAAATAGAGACGATCTTAGTAACGACCTGGCAACGTTACCTTATTACTCCAGTAAATAGAGACTATCTTAGTAATGACATGGCAACGTTACCTTATTACTCCAGTAAATAGAGACTATCTTAGTAACAACATGGCAACGTTACCTTATTACTCCAGTAAATAGAGACGATCTTAGTAACAACATGGCAACGTTACCTTATTACTCCAGTAAATAGAGACGATCTTAGTAACAACATGGCAACGTTACCTTATTACTCCAGTAAATAGAGACGATCTTAGTAACGACATGGCAACGTTACCTTATTACTCCAGTAAATAGAGACGATCTTAGTAACGACCTGGCAACGTTACCTTATTACTCCAGTAAATAGAGACGATCTTAGTAACGACCTGGCAACGTTACCTTATTACTCCAGTAAATAGAGACTATCTTAGTAACAACATGGCAACGTTACCTTATTACTCCAGTAAATAGAGACTATCTTAGTAATGACATGGCAACGTTACCTTATTACTCCAGTAAATAGAGACGATCTTAGTAACATGGCAACGTTAACTTACTACTCCAGTAAATACAGACGATTTTAGTAACGACCTGGCAACGTTAACTTACTACTCCAGTAAATACAGACGATTTTAGTAACGACCTGGCAACGTTACCTTATTACTCCAGTAAATAGAGACTATTTTAGTAACGACATGGCAACGTTACCTTATTACTCCAGTAAATAGAGACGATCTTAGTAACGACATGGCAACGTTACCTTATTACTCCAGTAAATAGAGACGATCTTAGTAACATGGCAACGTTAACTTACTACTCCAGTAAATACAGACGATTTTAGTAACGACCTGGCAACGTTACCTTATTACTCCAGTAAATAGAGACTATCTTAGTAACGACATGGCAACGTTACCTTATTACTCCAGTAAATAGAGACGATCTTAGTGACGACATGGCAACGTTACCTTATTACTCCAGTAAATAGAGACGATCTTAGTAACGCCATGGCAACGGGGAAGCTTTCTAGACCGGTGATGAGGCTGCTTGCGTCATGGCCGTGCATGTTAAAAATAATGCACACCTCTCCAGCCAATCAGAATCGAGTATTCACCCGGGCCATGGTATAAAGTCTGATTAGCAACTTGAAACGTGTAACGGAGTTGGAGTTGAGGGACGACGTCTACGACCAGATTGTTTAAAGTAGCATTTTCACAATAGCTAATAAAAATCTTGTCCCTTTACAGATTCTGCATTCATATGCAGATGATAGTATCGTATCGTGATAGTATGATATTGTGATAGTATCGTATCGTAAGTTACTCTGTGATTCCCACCCATATTTTATATACATGATGAAACACAATTTAATACCGATTTATATACCGATCTATACCCAGCGGCTATATAGGTATAGGTAAATGACAGTCCACAACCTGGCATTGTATACAACTGTATACAAATATAAATACCTATTTCACATAAAATACATGTCAAATACAAAGCGTTTGACATTTATTGGTTTGAGGTTTATTATTTTTCCTCTCCCGAAAGTCGCAAAAATCCTTTAAAACCTATCCAAATTATATTTAATTAATTAACTTCTGAATGCCTTTTAAGCCCTTAAATTGCAGTTTTTTAAATTTAAGACTTTGTACAGTTTTAATACCGCCGCGGATACCCTGAACAATAACTAAATCTACAGAAAACATCCCAGGGAAAATGTGGCCGTACCAACCTTGAAGGCGAGCAGGTGGGGGTAGGCCTTGCGGTAGCAGTGGGCATCGCGGTTGGAGCCGAAGCGTGAGTAAGGGATGGAGCGGAAGACATTGGCCTTCTTCAGCTGCAGGTCCTCCTGAAGGTACTTGAGGTCAGAGGTCAAGATGCTGGGCTCCTGGCTCTGAGGGGCAGAACAGGACAAGCGTAAAAGGTCAACGTACAGTTGTTAGAGGGACTTTAATTAATATGTATACGGATAGAGATTGCCATTGTCGCAGCTATGGTCCTTAAATGGATTTGGTGTGGATGTTTGTACATTATCTCTTGTGAATATTTCCTGCACACTTCATTAATCTCGTATTTGTATACCTATGCTACCTTTGCTACTTGACCACAGCATGGCATTAACTATGCCAGGGTTAGGGGTTCGATTCCCACTCGTAGTAGAGCATGGCATTAAGTACTACTACCAGGGTTAAGGGTTCAATTGTCCACTAGTAAAGCATGGCAATACCACTGCCAGGGCACTCTGGATTAATGCATTGACCAAATGGTAGATATTATACATTGCTCTGTGATAAATGTGACGGTGAGTTAGTGTCAGTGTAACTACCTGTTCCACCAGGATAAGGGAGCGGATGAGCTGAGCCAGCTGCTGATTGGACAGCGGCGTGCGCTGCTGCTCATCCATTCGCTCACACGGCTCATCCATCCTGCCTCTCCATTGGCTGCCCGATGACGAGTCTACTGCAACACACACACACACACACACACACACAGATCAATCTATTATCCCAGCACATACCTGTAACACAACTTCCGAATATCTATATCAAGTCCTCAATATGATATATACACGTTTAAATATGAGGGCTCAAAAATGTTACACTGGCCACAGGCTTTTTGTTAAAATGTATGTAATCACTGCCATATTTATGTTTTCCACCTTCTGCCATTGTAATGCAAGGCAGTATTGCAAGATGTTGCACTACTTGTACTTTACTTTCTATGCTGGTTAACTTTATATACTCTTACTCCAATATACATGGATTCATGCATGTGCTACTGTTTACTTGGTTAATCGGTTTGAGGCAATACCGCTGACGTCAAGAGGAAACCATTTGGCTTACACATCGAATGGCTACTTTCACTTTGAATCACTACTTTGACTTTTCAAAATGAACTTTTTCCTGAAACACAGCATTATTTAGTGTTTCAACCAATGTTACACTCATATTACCATTCGGATTTAGCCATTTACCATACACCCATAGACTACATTATCTACCGTGATAATATTTACAGTACTACAGTAGTATTGAGCAATATCTGTACATTGTTGCACCACACAGTGCTGCATACAGTGTGTGCGTGTGTGTTTGTGTCGCTGAGCAAGCCTCTCTCACACATTGTAGGCCCCTATGAGGTGTGTGTGTGTGTGTGTGTGTGTGTGTGTGTGTGTGTGTGTGTGTGTGTGTGTGTGTGTGTGTGTGTGTGTGTGTGTGTGTGTGTGTGCGCATGCTCACATGAATGTGTCCTCCTGGAGGTCGTGGGGGGACTCCTGCCCCTCGGGACCGGAGGTGATGGCACTAAACGACCACTGAGGATTTCCAAATACGACCTTCGCATTCTCGCTAGAGAAAAACAACAAGGAAAACAACAACAAGGCAACATTATATATTTAGCACCAGTATAGTAGACCCACACATAATCTATTGAGTGGCTGGTAAAATGTAAAAATATCACTTGCCACTGTTGTCTAGTGGACAACAACAACAACAAAAAAGTTAACTTTGCACCCTGGTTATATTCAATGGTCACCACGCATCACTTCAACCCCATTGCCAGCTGTGGACCACTTCCATGAACGTGGCAGAAGGTCCTACACGTCCAACACCATCACCATGAGGGTGATGGTGTTGGACGTGTTGGACCCCCCACCATACACGTCCAACACCATCACCATGAAGGTGAACAAAAAAGTTAACTTTGCACCCTGGTTATATTCAATGGTCACCACACATCACTTCAACCCCATTGCCAGCTGTGGACCACTTCCATAAACGTGGCAGAAGGTCCAACACGTCCAACACCATCACCATTAAGTTGATGGTGTTGGACCCCCCCCACCACCACCATCATCACCATGAAGCCTTGACCCCACCACCACCACCATACGACCAGACAGTGAGCTTACCCGCAATTTTGGGCTGAGGAGCAGGGATCTCCACCAGGGCACGACGCTGTTGGCAGACCGCGGCCATCGGTACACCTTACCCACCGTCTTCAACCCCTCTTAGGACGACAACAACAACAACAACTTTTTTTGTTTGCTGTTATTGTTTTACCTTTGGCGGCTAGTTAGCTTTCACCGGCTAACCGGGGGAGGGGGGGTGAAGAGGGATACCTTATTAAAAAGGTCGCTTTATAAACGTTGAGTTGCTGGTATGGCGAAAAGAGCGACACTTTTTTAACTCGCACCGCTTAAACGTACGTAAAAACCTCGAAAAATAAACGCAATAAATTAACGTTAAGATTTTGTTTTCAAACGCGGTAACGTAAAAGGCGCGAGCGTCGTACACACTCAACTTTTCTTTTCCCGCGAGCGCTTCTACTACTACTACTAAACACACAGAGGGAACTGGCGGTGGAGCGCGCGACGGCGGATCCGCGCTTCTGATTGGTCGACGGCGGGCCCGCGCCGGCGCCCATTATGCAAATCAGCCTTTTGTCCCCACCCCTCCCCTCGCGAAACTGCGCGCGCACACACGCACGCGCGCACACACACGCTCGCGCGGGTTCAAGTTAACGTAAAAATGCTTTAACGTTACAAAACACAACACAAACAACAACTTTATCTCTCTGAGGACAGCGACAACTTTACTATATAGTGTAAGTGTAGTTTAATGTCACACACACACACACACACACACACACACACACACACACATACCTTTAATTAGCGTATCTAAATGTTGTCTAACAATGGCATTTAAATACATTAACGTATAACTAATCAATAATAATATACATACGGTGTGTTAACCGTTAGCTGCCATTGTGTTTAGTTTCACCTATGTACATGTTATAGGCCTACTAATATCGTGTAAAACAATACATTTCGCATCTTAAAACCATAAGATAAGATACCACCGTTATCCGATGTGCTTTATTTGCAATACGGTGCGACAATGCAACGACAACATTGGACTTGGAAATATGTTTCCACTTCTGTTGTTAACAATGTTATCATTATCAGCCATGTCATCAGGTCCTGCTAGCATTAGCATCACGCACCCATGTGGCTTTACAATAATGCTGCTGTTGCTACTACTACTACTAGTACTACTAATACTACTAATATTACTAATACTGCTACTACTACTAGCCTACTGCTACTATTACTACTACTACTGTTACTACTACTACTTCTACAACTGCTACTACTAGCCTACTAGTACTAGACAACTACTACTACTAGCACTACAACCACTACTATTACTACCTCTACTACTACTAGGCCTACGACTATGACTACTACTACTACTAGCCTACTACTGCTACTACTAGTACTACTTCACCTACTACTACTACTGCTACTAATAGTTACTACTACTTCTTTTTGACTAGTACTACTACTAGTACTACTACTATTATGCCTGCTACTACCACTACTACTACTACTAGCTTACTACTACTACTACTGCTGCTACTACTACTACAACTACTACTAGCCTACTACTACTATTACTACTAGTACTACTACTACTTCTACTACTACTACTACTACTAGCACTACTACTACTACAACTACTACTAGCCTACTACTACTATTACTACTAGTACTACTACTACTTCTACTACTACTACTACTAGCACTACTACTACCAGTGGTGAACCGTGAGCACTACAGCTGGGCCTTCACCTCGGCCATCACCACTGAGAAAAGAAATCATCACGGAAAAAAGCAACAGTACGATGAATTGAAAGGGTTTAACAAGTGCAATCCTTTAATTAACAATAACAAGGATGTCAACAAATAGCCCATAACGTCAATAACATTCTCCGCAACAAGAAACATTCCCAACATTAACTTCAGAAAACTGGAGACCATTTAGGCTACATAGTTGAAATTAGATAAACATACTCTAAGGGCGTGTTCACACCTAGCGTTTTTTGTGATAGGGAAAAGTTGAGCCGACTGTTTTTTCAATAAAAAAAAAAAGCTGGCAGCGTTTTTTGTCCTGAAAGCGCCTAGAGCGTTTTTTCTATCGCCTAGCAACGAACCCATTCTAGACCCCGACGTTACTAGCCTACTACGTATCCAGGCTTATAGGCTATAGTTGTTACAAAATGGCAAGAAACAGGCGATTGGCACTTGCATTGGCCCTAGCTGACAACAAGGAGAATCATGTGGTCTGCACGTTTGTGGGTGCACGATATCACTCGGGGAAGGCAGCAGCAAGGTGCCTACCATAATTTAGTCCAGGAGCTTTGTTTCAATGATGCGCGATTTGCGGCGTACTTTAGACTGAACAAATGTCAGTTCGAACAGCTGTTGCGGATCGTTGCACCATCCATCGCAAAGCTGGACACCAAGTTCAGACAGGCCATTAGCCCAGAAGAACGGCTCTGCATTTGTCTACAGTGAGTTGTACTTGCTAACTTCCCTCTTTGATCTAGTCTACCATGCCATGATTATAGTGAAGTCAGTACCATTTTACAAGCTGCCCAAAACTATAGTAGCCGCCACTGCCCCCTTTTCCCGCCACTGCCCCCTTTTCCCGCCCTGCTCGGCCACCCACTCCACTCCCCCCCCCCCCCACTGCCTTAATGATCGGAGACTCTATAGTCCGTAACATCCGCTTCGCAAATGCTGTTTTCCCGGAGCCACCACTTCTGACATCGTGAAGAAAGTCCCCGACCTCCTCTACTCATGATCACAGATCATGAGTACCACTACTGTGATCATGTGATCACAGACTGTGATCACATGATCACAGTCACAACAATCACACTCCGCTGCGGCTCTAAGGACACAGCCCGGCAACAGTCACACAGTTGACAAAAGCGGACTTCATCAGCCTTATTAAAATACTGAACCGCAGTGGAAAAAACGTTTTTGTTGTTGTCTCCGGACCAATCCCCACGTTAGGGCGTGGTTCGGGGCGCTTTAGCCGGATCCTTTATTTACACACCTGGCTCCAGTCTGCCTGCAGAGAACACAACATTGGCTTGGTCCACAACTTTGACCTGTTCTGGAACCGTCCCTCCCTGTATGGCAGAGACGGCCTCCATCCAAATACGCTTTAACTTGCAGCACGCGGCCAACCACGCGTGCAATGGACTATCATCATCATCCAATCACCAACCTGACTCCTTATCCCTACGTCTAAAATAAGCGCCGTCCCATCACCAGCTCAGCGCAGCTCCGTTTTGCAGAATGATCGTACCGCTATTCGGTCCTGTCCTTTTCCTATTCCTGTCCGTGTCACCGACAGACACCACTGTCCTGCCATCAGAGGCAGAGGTAGAGATAACTCTTTATTAATGATCAGCCATGTTCAATATTCACTTTTCAGTCACCACGGACCATATGCTCTCCTTCTCTCCTCTGGCATGGAGTGAAACTGGGGAACCTGCGGCCTCTGAGCCGGGCCGCCCCGTTAGCTGTTCACCCGGAACCGCCAGCTCCTGCAAGGTTCGGCTGGTTAATGGCAGATCTATTGTTAATACATCTTTTATCCGTAAGCACTTCTTTAAATCACAGGAACTGGATTCCCTTTTTGTCTCCGAGACTTGGCTGACTGTTGGTGAGTCCGGTGCCTTCACCGAACTGGTACCTGATGGGTGTTGTTATTTGAACTCTCCTCGGACGTTAGTATATGACGTTATTCCCATGATGCTTTATGAATAAACACAACACAACAGTAGTCCCTTACACGCACACAATAAACATGAAGGACTAAAATAATACAAGTAGCAGACGTTACAAATCCTCAACAGGTGTGCATATCTTTAATAACTGACCATGTTGTGCTGCCGTGTTCCCAACACAACACAAGGATCAATATTCACTTTAAAGTCCTTCACAACATGAACATCATTAGCTTTTCCCATAGAGCCACATTTATGAATATAATATTAATTTGCTTTAAATCAGGTTACATGTTAGGCTCATCAAAATAAAAACTGATATCTGAGCTCTTCAGGACCAAAATGTTGTAAAAATATCAAACACATTGTAGTACAAATTGTATTTTTAGATTCAACATCAATCAATACTTCAAATACATTTCAAATTAGAAATTCAATCTTTGTGAAAGCTGCTTAGTTAACCCTATGGAAGATCTTAAAGTCACTTCCTTTCATGGTGAAAAATATATCCATAGATTTGATAAAGGCAAAGGTTGTAGCTTTCTCATGAATATTCATTTCTCTGATAGGCTGAGAAGCGACCTGCCTGAAGTAATCAATAATGAACCGATCATCAACAATAGGTAATCAATAGAATAATGAACTGATCAACAATAGGTAATCAATAATGAACCGGTCATCAACAATTGGTAATCAATAATGAACCGATCATCAGCAATAGGTAATCAATACAATAATGAACCGATCATCAACAATAGGTAATCAATACAAAAATGAACCAATCATCAACAATAGGTAATCAATAATGAACCGATCATCTACAATAGGCAATCAATAGAATAATGAACCGATCATCAACAACAGGTAATCAATACAATACAGAACCGATCAACGATAGGTAATCAATACAATAATGAACCAATCATCAACAATAGGTAATCAATAATGAACCGATCATCTACAATAGGCAATCAATACAATAATGAACCGATCATCAACAATAGGTAATCAATACAATAATGAACCGATCATCAACAATAGGTAATAAATATTAACTGATTATACATTATATATATTAACTGAGCTCATTTTTGCTCGCGATGTTTGGCGGTAATATGATGATCATAAACTACAACCCACACAGAGACACTGAGGAACCAGAACCAAACCTGTACCCAAACCCAAACCCAGGGAGGAGGTCCTCCTGGGTGAATGTGGTCCAGAAGGTGTGGATGTGTGTCAGTGTGTGTGAGGACCCTCCTACACCTGGGGACACTCTGTAGAAGGACAGAGAGCCAGCAGGCCGGTCCAGAAACACTCCTACTCTGGTGGAGTCAGGGGGGGGGGAGACGGATGGATGTGTAACTACCGTTGTACCAGGCAGAGTAACCACCATCATAACAATGAAGAGTCCAGGACTTGTTGTTCCATCCAAGCCTGCTGTCACCACCCCCTCCTCTCCTTGTGATTCCTCTGTATGTCACTCCTATATCAACATCTCCTCCCCACTCCACCTCCCAGTAACAGCGGCCAGTCAGACCCTCTCTACACAACACCTGGTCCCAGGAGTCAAATCTCTCTGGGTGGTCAGGATAAGACTGATCCTCTTCAACCCGCTTCACCTCCCTGAGGTCCTCAGACAGAGAGATATCTGTGGGCAGTGTTTGGGTCCAGTGTGAGTCCACAGGCATCTGACGGGAGAACAAGACATGATTAGGGGCTGAAGGTCGGGTCCATTCCCGGTTTTCCGGTCCAGTCCGGTGCACCAGCCTAAACCGGTTTGATTGGATGCAAACCGACTGGACCGGCATTTGTCATGAAGAGACCAATCCAAAAGTCTCCCAGATCCAACTTGTATTGTGTTAGTAATCAGCAGGATGACAGGTGATGAACATGATGTGATGTTTAGTGGATGTTGATAGGAAATAAAAACCCGACGTGTCACTGAGTGGTTGAGTGTTGATCACTATTCTCTCTCCTCCTTCTCTAGTGGACCACAGGGTCGGGGACTTAAGACTCAAGTGGACACCTAGTGGTCTCATCCGGTATACCGGTCCGGTGGCTTCATATCCAACCGCTTTGACTGTTTATACACCGACCATCATCATCATCATCATCTACATAGAATGATAAAAATATATCCTATGATAGGTTCTATAGTGGAATAGTGTGCTGTGACTTTTAAAAGCAATAGTATTTATAGTTTTTAAGATAATTAAAGTTAAAGTGCATTCAAATCCCATGTGTGTGTGAGTGGCTGTCTTTGCCAAAACACTGAAACCTACAAAAAAAACAACAGCCTCATAATAAGTTTGATAATATTAACAATAACAATCATTTTTATAATAGAATACACATACACATGATTATTATGATATGAGTATGTCTAATAATAACAACAATACTCCTAATAATCCTCATTATAACAATACTATTGGATTTAGTTATTTTAATGCCACCTAGTGGAGTGAGGGAGAGACAGCAGGTTTTCAATTCATTTCTAACACATCTCATCTCCATCATCTCCGCCTCTACGTTGAAACCACCAAACTGTGAGTCACTTGATGCGCTGCGTTGGAGCTCGCCCTATACTGGCTCAGAAAACACTTTAAGACCACTACACAGTTTATACAAGGAGGAGTCATTGGGATTGTTAACAATATTATTATAAGGTACATGAGGTCTTCATTCCCAGTAGGATTTGAATGAACGGACGTCACCTACTGCTGTGTGGATGGATGTGGTGGAATATATGAACTATACACCACATCAAATATATCAGCTGCTATGATATATAGTTCATTAAACAAGCTTTGTATAAAGTATATAGCTCCCTATAATAGCTCCCTTCCTCTCTCCAATTAAAAGGTGTTAAGTTAGTCAGCATTGGCAGCTCCACTGGAGCCAGGAAGTGTGGTACTGAGGCCATGCATCTCCTCACTTCTTTCTTGTGCAGATCCCTTAGTGGTCTTGTGTCCTTGCAGACATGTCCACTTCCCCCCATAGTGTAATGCTAATGAACCTGGCCTTGGCCTTGGCCAGGTCACTCCCCTCACCTTTTGTTTCCCTTGTTGTTACTGCCCACGATGTGAAAGTGTCCCTCTAAGAGTCATGTCCACCCATTGTCTCTCTGAAGAGGTTAATGCTCCCATGTGTCTTCCCATGATCACGACTTCAATCAAATACTTGAACTTGGACTTCAATGAAGTGTCCATCTAAATAGTGAGTGTGTGTTGTGATGAGTCAAACTAAACAGACACTTACACTTCTGTACACCTGGGTTCAGCCTCCCCACTCCACCATGCTCCACACTGGGGGGGAAACACAGTGAGAGCAGCATGTTGGCTTTAAACATGGAAACATTCACCTCCATCATCTGCTGGATCATCACTTTCTACACAACATGAGTTACAGTTACACTTCATCTAGCAAGCTGTTGAACCCTTGGAGGAGACATTGTCTCACTCAGTGGTGAGCTGTCCTCTCCATACCTGAGAGTGTCCAGTCTCCAGCCTGGATCCTCCAGTCCAGCAGAGAGCAGCGTAACTCCTGAGTCTCCTGCAGGGTGATTGTAGCTCAGGTCCAGCTCTCTCAGATGGGAGGGGTTGGAGCTCAGAGCTGAGGCCAGAGAAGCACAGCCTTCCTGTGTGACCATGCAGCCAGACAACCTACACACACACACACACACACACACACACACACACACACATACACATACACATACACACACACACACACACACACACACACACAAAAGTTATTCGTATTAAACAAATCTATATTTAGGCGTGTGATTTCGTACTTTAATGGATGTAAATCTGTTAGATGTCTTCTGATGAGGAGCCTTGTGGTGGGACTGTTTGCACATTGAGTCCAACTGACCTGAGAGTCTCCAGTCTACAGTGTGGACTCCCCAGTCCAGCAGAGAGCAGCTTCACTCCTGAATCCTGCAGATCATTGGTACTCAGGTCCAGCTCTCTCAGACTAGAGGAGTTGGAGCTGAGAACTGAGGCCAGAGCTTCACAGCATCTCTCTGACAGATGACAGCCATTCAGCCTTCACACAAAATAAACAATGTTAGGAACTGGGATGAAATGAATTAAAATTAAAAACCTTTACTACTTTTACATTATGAATGTTAATCAATTAGATCTTTAAATGTTAATAGTTAGATGTCACAAAGATCATAGTTCAAATCTGAAACAAAACGTGTCATTAAAATGTCACAGTTTTGGAAGAGACTGTAATTAAACTTTACTAAACAACTCTAAACCCCACCTTACTGTCTGACTACATGATAATGAGTAGAATAACAATGTAATATAACATAAACCTTATACTGTCATTAACAAACTAAGAATATAACATACACCTTATACTATCATTAACAAACTAACTATAAATATGTTGAGTTATTCCTATGAAGTGGACATATTTAATGTATTTATTTAGACCTGTGAACTTTTATGGATGTAAATCTGTTAACCTCTTAACTCCCAGCGTCCCGTATACAGGGGACGGCGGGGGGGCACTATTACTATATACTGTGTTTATGTTCATATTCATTAGCTGTAAGAGTTACGCCACGTCCTGCTACGCGGTCCAACACCCCCATCTAGTGGCAGCTTGTCGCCACTGATCATCATTCCCCCAACACACCTGTCTGCAATCTGCAATCACCATTCCCTACTTAAGCCAGGGATCTCCAGTCAGCCGGCGCCAGTTCGTGCTCTAGTCTACCCTACCACTTATCAGTGATCCAGTCTGCCTACCTCTTGCCGAAACCTTGCCTGCCTGACTACCCGTCTGTTGCCGAACCCTGTTGCCGAACCCCGCCTGCCTGACTACCCGCCTGTTGCCGACCCATCGCCTGTCCGACTGCCCGCCTGTTGCCGACCCCTCACCTGTCCGACTGCCCGCCTGTTGCCGACCCCTCACCTGTCCGACTACCTGTCCCACTGTCTTTTCATCCCGTCTCCGCCTCCCTGTGTTCAGCGTTTGGATCCACTCGTCTTGTTCCTTAACAGTAAGAGTTATAAGCTGATATATTTAGGCGTCATTTAGGAGGACCTTCTCCAACAAGGGGGCGGTAGTTAAGAGGTGTTAGATGTCTTCTGATGAGGAGCCTTGTGGTGGGACTGTTTGCACATTGAGTCCAACTGACCTGAGAGTCTCCAGTCTACAGTGTGGACTCCCCAGTCCAGCAGAGAGCAGCTTCACTCCTGAATCCTGCAGATCATTGGTACTCAGGTCCAGCTCTCTCAGACTAGAGGAGTTGGAGCTGAGAACTGAGGCCAGAGCTTCACAGCAGAACTCTGACAGATGACAGTCATTCAGCCTTCACACAAAATAAATAATGTTAGGAACTGGGATGAAATGTTTTATTCATGTCAATGAATCGGATCTTTAAACCATGTCTGTAATATTTGTATATTATTATAACTTTTATATTCTAGTATTATGTATATTGTGTTGTGTGTATTGTAATACATGTTATTAGTGAACCTACAGAGATGTTTTGTATATTATTATAACTTTTATATTCTAGTATTATGTATATTGTGTTGTGTGTATTGTAATGCATGTTATTAGTGAACCTACAGAGATGTTTTGTATATTATTATAACTTTTATATTCTAGTATTATGTATATTGTGTTGTGTGTATTGTAATACATGTTATTAGTGAACCTACAGAGATGTTTTGGAGTCTTTGACCACTGGCAGCAGCCTCAGAAGAGCCTCCTCTGAAGCAGAGTATTTCTTGAGGGTCAAACACGTCCAGCTCCTCTTCTGATGTCAGTAAGATGAAGACCAGAGCTGACCACTGAGCAGGGAAGAGAGATTCTGTGGAGAGACTTCCTGATGTCAGGTACTGTTGGATCTCCTTCACTAGAGAACGGTCGTTCATTCAGACAGTGGAACAGATTGATGCTTCTCTCTGGAGAGAGATCTCCACTTAGCTTCTTCTTGATGTACCAGACTGTTCCCTGATTGGTCAGTGAGCTACTTCCTGTCTGTCCCAGCAGACCTCGTAGAAGAATCTGATTGGTCTCCAGAGAGAGGCCCAGGAGGAAGCGGAGGAACAAGTCCAGGTGTCCGTTCTCACTCTGTAAGGCCTCGTCCACAGCACTCTGGCAGAGGAGGGAGACGTTGGGTTTCTTTCTAACAAGAGTAGACCCCTTGGGTCGTGGTTGTTCTTGTGAGAGCAGATTGACACCAGTTTTGATGAAGGACCGAAAGACATAAAGGGCAGCCAGAAACTCCTGGATGCTCAGATGGACAAAGCAGAAGACCTTGTCCTGGTACAGCCCACACTCCTCTTTAAAGATCTGGGTGAACACTCCTGAGTACACTGAGGCGGCTCTGATATCGATGCCACACTCTGCCAGGTCTGCCTGGTAGAAGATCAGGTTGCCTTTCTCCAGCTGGTTGAAAGCCAGTTTTCCCAGAGAAACAATGATCTTCTTGCTCTCTGAACTCCAGTGTGGATCTGTTTCAGCTCTCCCATGATACTTCCTGTCCCCCTGTATGGACCGAACCCTCAGGAAGTGGATGTACATCTGAGTCACAGTGTTGGGCATCTCTTCTCCACTCTGGGATGTTGTGAAGAGGTCCTCCATAACTGTAGCAGAGATCCAACAGAAGACTGGGATGTGACACATGATGTGGAGGCTTCGTGATTTCTTGACGTGGGAGATGATTTTCCTGGCCAGCGTCTCATCACTGAATTTCTTCATGAAGTATTCCTCCTTCTGTGGGTCGGCGAACCCTCTCACCTCTGTCACCATGCCAACACACTCAGCAGGGATCTGATTGGCTGCCGCAGGGCGTGTGGTTATCCAGATGCAAGCAGAGGGAAGCAGGTAACCCCTGATGAGGTTTGTCAGCAGCACATCCACCGAGGTCGGCGCTGTGACATCAGTCCAGATCTGGTTGTTCTGGAAGTCCAGAGGAAGTCGACACTCATCCAGACCATCCAAGATGAAGACAACTTGGAACCGCTCGTATCTGCAGATTCCTGCTTGCTTGGTCTCAATAAAGAAGTGATGAAGAAGTTCAACCAAGCTGAACTCTTTCCCTTTCAGTAAATTCAGCTCTCTGAAAGTGAAGGGAAATGTGAAGTGTATGTCGTGGTTGGCTTTGCCTTCAGCCCAGTCCAGAGTGAACTTGTGTGTTAAGATGGTTTTACCAATGCCGGCCACACCAGTTGTCATTATCGTTCTGATTGGTTGATCTTGTCCAGGTAAGGGTTTAAAGATGTCTTCACATTTGATTGGTGTTTCCTCCTTGGCTGGTTTCCTGGAAGCGGTTTCAATCAGTCTGACCTCATGTTCCTTGTTGACGTCTCCAATGTCTCTCTCTGTGATGAAGAGCTCTGTGTAGAAGTCATTCAGATCGGTTGGCTGTCCTGCTTTAGCGATTCCCTCAAACACACGCCTGAACTTCTCCTTCAGATGAGACCTGAATTTACGTTGGCACTCGACAGCAACAGTTCCTAAATGAGAAAACAGAAGACATCAGTTAATGGATGGTGCCGTCAAATGTCAATATTTCCTGTTAAATTATTTTTGATTATTATATAATTGATTCATTACTTGACTACTTGAACATATTTCAGGATTATTTTGATATTTCCAGAGCATTATGATTGGTGTAATGACAGTAGTAGTATTATAAATGTCTTATAACCTGCTAAGTAGTGCTATCATTGTTGTGCATCAGAGGAAAGAGACTTGCTATGCTGATATAACAAGATAGTGTTGTATCTCTTCCACTGAGTTATTCTGCTGTTGATCTGCACTATATTGTTTAGGGTTAGGGCATTATTTAACCGGATAGACCCACAATAACCCTACATATCTGGATCAAACCATTCAACAGTTCAGTGTGCTTCTTCTTCTGAATCTCTTGTTTTCAAAATAAGTCTCCATTGTTTTGAAACTAACAGTATCTTCTGCTGTTCCAAAAATTAATTTCTTCTGTTTTCAAAATAAGAGTCTCCTATTGCTCTGTTTGAAATTAAGCGTCTCTTAATGGGTTTGTTTTCAAAATAAGAGTATCTTCATTGTTTTCAAAATAAGAGTCTTTCTGCTGTTTTCAAAATAAGAGTCTCTTACCGCCCCACAGTGTGTCGGCCAGTTCCTCCTGGTTCATCTCCA
Source organism: Merluccius polli (assembly GCA_030340625.1). Lineage (NCBI taxonomy): Eukaryota > Metazoa > Chordata > Actinopteri > Gadiformes > Merlucciidae > Merluccius > Merluccius polli. The sequence continues at coordinate 18,051 of JAOPHQ010000579.1, forward strand.
TCAGGCAGAGCTTTGTGATGTCTACCACTCCCTCTATGGCGCGCCTCCTCTGCTCCTCTTTCTTACCATCCTCCTCCTCCCTCTGACTCTCTGAGCATTGTGGGTAATCTGGGAAGAGACCCCTCCAGAGCTTCTTCAGCTCCTTGTCTAGAAAAGCGTGTGCGTCCTCCTCAGCCCTCTGGAGCAGAACAAACATCAATGAGAACTTGACTCTGAACTCACTGAGGACATCAGAAGCATCTGTCCTAGACTCACGTCCCGCTGGTCTACAGAGGGAAGCCTGGAGACCATCAGCACCACAAGAGATGCTTTCTAATGTTCATGTAGAGCTGGAGTCAAATGTCTTGTTGGACCTTTACACACCTGGATCAGCTCTGTTGGATACTGCTGTACAGACTGAGCCCTGGTAACCTTTGACCTCTCCTGGTGTCGTCTGTGGAGAACACACACACACACACACACACACACACACACACACACACACACACACACACACACACACACACACACACACACACACACACACACACACTTATATTTCTCCTGACTTGTAAACATCAGTATCAGTAGAGTCTGATAACAACCAACTGGTCTGTTTTCATCATCTGTTTGAAACTCCTACCTCTCCTCTCTGGAGGGGCGGCCATCTTTAAATTCAGGAACTTGACCCATAGACCAGACACTCTTCATGGAGACACACCTGTACCTAACCAGGCTGACCTGTACCACCTGTACCTAACCAGGCTGACCTGTACCACCTGTACCTGACCAGGCTGACCTGTACCACCTGCACCTAACCAGGCTGAGCTGTACCACCTGTACCTAACCAGGCTGACCTGTACCACCTGTACCTAACCAGGCTGACCTGTACCACCTGTACCTAACCAGGCTGACTGAGAAGGCAGACAAGCTCTGCACGGAGGATGTGAAATATACAGACTAGGGGATGTGAAATATACAGACTAGGGGATGTGAAATATACAGACTAGGGGATGTGAAATATACAGACTAGGGGATGTGAAATATACGGACTAGGGGATGTGAAATATACGGACTAGGGGTTGTGAAATATACAGACTAGGGGATGTGAAATATATGGACTCGGGCAGTGGTCACCAACCTGTCGATCAGCGGCATTCAAGTGGATCGCAAACATGAGGAAGAAAACGTTATAAAAAAGAGTTATATTTTGTTCTTGCGTGGTAAAATGTGTTTTCGGCCAATCCCCTTGTTTGGCATTGTGCAGTTTAGTGTAATGTGGCCATTAAAATGAGACGTGTCAATGTCATGTGGTTCTGCACTGGGTAGTGTAACCCGCTAGCTCTACAACACACATAGACTGTATCAAATACAGGAGACGATGGATATGTTACATTGGTGGAAACTACGACAGTGGCTTTAATAATAACTATATTCAACCACATACAGGCACAAATTGAGGGCCTATTGTACTTTTTTATCCACCCAAACAAATACTTTTTTAAATTACATTAATATGTGTGCCTGAATAAGACATTTTCACATTAAGCCTATTCTTAAAATGCATTTTTATCCAATAATATAAGCAATATTATGAAATTAAACTTGATTGTGGGCTTATTTCTCTTAACTTGTACAAGAGGTAGATCTTTGCTGATATTTTGACTTGCTTAGTGATCTTAGGCTTAAAAAGGTTGGTGACCACTGGACTAGGGGATGGATACATACATGTGCAGCATACTTACCATTGATTTTTTATTACAATTGTCGGTATACAGTTATTGACATGCACTTTAAATGGCTGTCGTCCAGACCGGCGATGTTATGTATGATGGCTGCAATAGATGATTGGACCGATGTTAGGGTTAGGGTTTTTGCTCATCTGATGTGCTTGTAATGTTTCTATATGTTCTGTGCTGTACCACTAATTGCCTCTCGGAGGACATTCAAGGTTTCTAAGTCTAAGTCAATAGATGATGTATCTTTCAACTTTGTAATCTCTGATAAATCCTCACCTCTTCTCAATAGAGCGATTTCCATCTTTAAACTTAACAGGATGATTCATAGACCAGTCACTCTTCATGGAGACACAGCTGGGTCCAGGGGAGTCTGCTCTCTCCTGCTGGACTCTTCTAGAAAAACAAGAACCAGGATTAATGAACATTTGATAGATGCTATATCTTTATAATCTCTGATAAATCCTTACCTCTTCTCAATAGACCGATTTCCATCTTTAAACTGAACAGGATGATTCATAGACCAGTCACTCTTCATGGAGACACAGCTGGGTCCAGGGGAGTCTGCTCTCTCCTGCTGGACTCTTTTAGAAAAACAAGAACCAGGATTTATGGATCAGGGATTGAAATTGCCACCATTTTGATCTGATATGCTCCTGAAATGTAATCTGTTCAGTGAAATTTCTGATGCAAAGTTTTGTTTCCATTTTTTTCCAGACGAAAGTCCCTTTCTCTGTGGATTTGCTAGTTAGTACACTTAGCCTATAAGAGCCCTTTGAAATGATTAATATCTCATGTGTTAGGTGAAAGTGCTCCTCATCACACCAGTTGAACTGTTAGGTGAATGTGCTCCTCATCACACCAGTTGAACTGTTAGGTGAATGTGCTCCTCATCACACCAGTTGAACTGTTAGGTGAATGTGCTCCTCATCACACCAGTTGAACTGTTAGGTGAATGTGCTCCTCATCACACCAGTTGAACTGTTAGGTGAATGTGCTCCTCATCACACCAGTTGAACAGTTATGAGTAGTCTAGCTTTGGAAGTTTAAACCTAAATAATCATCTGATATCAATCATCTTCTGTCAAGACATGATCGCAATGAACGTGGTTCTTCAGATGTATTTTATTGATCCGCTTACTGATTACTGTGGGCAAGTGAGCCACTGTTCGCATGTATGCATAATACATGGTGTTTTACACTTGAGTAGGCTTGTTCCCAGAAAATGCTTTGTTGCTTACAATCAATGTCCTCCTTCAAATTAAAGATGTATATTTGCCTTTTAAAGGAAAAGGACAACTAGCCTATTTTTTTTACACACACACACACACACACACAAACAATTAAATTTCTGTTGACTTCTCAACATCCTCCCGGAGGAGTCTGATGTCTGATAACAACCAACTGGTCTGTTTTCATCGTCTGTTTGAAACTCCTACCTCTCCTCTCTGGAGGGGCGGCCATCTTTAAATTTAGGAGGATCATCCATAGACCAGTCACTCTTCATGGAGACACAGCTGGGTCCAGGGGAGTCTGCTCTCTCCTGCGGGACTCTTCTAGAAAAACAATAACCAGAATTTATGAACATTCGATAGATGCTATATCTTTATAATGTCTGATAAATCCTCACCTCTTCTCAATAGACTGATTTCCATCTTTAAAGTCAAGAATTATATCCATAGACCGGTTACTCTTCATGGAGACACAGCTGGGTCCAGGGGAGTCTGCTCTCTCCTGCTGCTCTGGGCTTCTACACAACACACACACAGCTTTTACTCAGACTAATGATGGTGTGATGATATATCACTGCTGAGCTCTGAGATGGACAACAGTCACAGACAGTTAGAGATCCTCTTCTTACCTCTTAGCTCTGCTGTGGCGGCCATGTTCCCCAGACAGAGTATTTTTAGAGGGAGGACCCCCCTCCTCTGTCTCCTCATCCATAGTAGACTGGAGACCTGGACACAAACACAACTACGTATTGTTTGGATTTTATTTGAGGATTGCATCAAAGTGCATGCGCAGCAGTACCTCCAGCAGGTGTCTGCCTGCCCAGTTCACCTATTAAAGGAGTGAGGCGTAGCAGCAGGTGTGGTTTGGAGTGACGCTACAATGGCGAGGTGCGCTGCACTATGGAGCAACGTCTGCGCCACCTCAGGACATTTCTAGTTCCCTGCAGAGGCAGGCAGGTGTGACCTGTGAAGCACTGTGACGCTACACCGCCACACCTAACACTGACAACATGGAGAGCTGGAGACCTCCTTGATGCACTCTTCTAGGAAGGCTGAATTTATCCAGACAGAGAGATGAACCGCTTGTTATTAAGGATTGCAAGTACATGTTGTTTTATTGTGTCATATGTATGAGAACATTACAGCAGCCCTAAGACGCCATATAATCATACGTTTTATCTTCTTATGTATGAAAGTCCACAAATTGTATATAACCTATAGCCTATTGTACATACTTTATACACAAATTAAAATGTTTCAAATATAACCCTATAAAGGTGTACTTGTATATGAAGGCCTACATGACTTAAAGTCTGTTTGTGTCAGGATATTTTAGACTACTCTCAAATGAAAATACAGTATATGCAGGTAACTTCAGAATCGTTTAATCATCGTAGGTCGGGGTTTTCTGGCGGTCTTCCAGTTGCGTTACACGTATTTGGCCAGCAGATGGCGCCAGTATGCAGTGAGCGTTTCGAAAAACTCAAACACGCTTACAGACTATAAAATACAGATTAAACTGATTTAACATAGACTGTATAAAATACAGGTTAAACTGACTTTACATAAACTGTATAAAATACTGGTTGAACTGACATAACAGACTATATAAAATACAGGTTGAACTGACATAACAGACTATATAAAATACAGGTTAAACTGACTTAACATAAACTGTATACAATACAGGTTAAACTGACTTAACATAAACTATACAAAATACAGGATAAACTGACTTAACATAAAATACCCCCCCCCCCCCCCCCCCCCCCAATACTGCACTCTAGGAAGTTGGAGTACATTCAGACAAAATACTTATTTTATCAATGGTTTGTCTTCATATTGTTTTACTGACCTTATAATGTTTCCGGACAGTCGGGTGGAGAGGTTAAAATGTGTTGGTCGTTGTCTCCAGAAAGAGAGAAGTGGCTCCACGTCGTGTGACTTTGGTTTCCTGAACAAGATGTGTACACACACACACACACATGCCAATATGTTCAATTCAGCAAAGGCTGTACTCAATGACTCCACAAGGAGGAACAGGCTCTATAAAGACCGACCTCTAAACCTATTACAGACCACGTCTGTCTCTGCTTGGCAACAGAAGACATACAACCATAGAAATAAAGGCCTCATACAGTAGGAGCCGTTTGGTACGGGTTGATCCAGACCAGAGGATTTCTATCATTCAGAGGTTTTCACCTCCTGTTTTAGAGGGCTTCTGTACCTTCTCTTGAATCTCACACAACCATAATGACCCTAAAGAAGACCCTACTGAGATCATACTGTTGTCCTCACCTGATGTTTCCGGAGAGGTTACCCGTCTGTCTTCAGGTGTTTAAAGTGATATTTGTCTCCAGAAAGAGAGAAGTGGCTCCACGTCATGTGACTTTGGTTTCGATTTGAAAATGTGCTGAACAAGGCGTGTACACACACACACACACACTTCTGTGTTATCCATCAGAAAAACATCCCCCCCACCCCATTATGAGTCAAACCTCGTCAGTCCTGTAACTACAAAGCAGCACTAGAATGAGCTTTATTCACATATAAGAGGACATTCATCGGGACACACATATTCCTTCAACATTGACGTTGTTATTGAAATATTAAGAATGCTATGCTATATATTAAGAAGGCTATGCTAAAAGGTCCCACACCTGAAGACAGAAAATAACAACAGGCATAGTAAAGACTAAAATAACATAGGCATAGTAAACATTGTTTATCAGTGCTTCCTCCCCCTCCCCTCACAGAAAGCCCCTCACAAGAGAACCAGTCACAGTTTGATAGTTTATAGATGTTTACCACAAGCCTTTCCCTCCCCTCATAGAGGGCCCTCTCACAGACACTACGTCACAGTTCAATGGTTACAGGTGCACCCCATCATCTTACAGGAAGTTCTCCACGTACTCTGGTGTAGCGACGCAAATAGTTAGCGATAAGCGATGCCTGACTGAAACCAGGTGCCAGGCTAAACAACAACGTATCCAGAGGCGCCGAACAGCGTAGCAGCCTAATAACCCACACATAGAACGCAAGGGAGGCAAGGCCAACGGGTACAGCTCCCAGCCTCTCCCCACGATAGACGGGAAGAGCCCACTAAACCTGCCACCTAATCTGACAAGTTCCCTAGCTCCAAACCAGCTGCACCCACCCTCCTTAGCCATAAAGTATCCATAGAAAACTGCTTATGACGTATGCCCTTGTTTTGAACCCATCCTGTAAGACATGAGATATTACAGCTCCCCTTGTGACAGCTCAGGCACCAAATGTATCTTTTTAATCTATATAGTTCCCAGGGACCTGAGACTCAGGGCTCACAATCAGCAGAACTTCCCCGGAGGCGAAGCTCTTTGTGACACCAGCGCTGTATTTGTTATTGATTGCCTTTACCCGTTGACATTGATTAGTTTTTGATTAAGAATAAATATACTCAGTTTAATTCAGTTTACATCTCTTTATTTGCTCCTCTTTTTGATCTGAACCCTTAAAGGGCCCGCGCCGTTGTTAGCCTAGCTTAGGCCGCATTTTTCTCCCAACATTGTTCGACACGTTTTCGTCTTTATTCAACTTATAAAACAAACGTATGTCAACTTAGTAAAACACAGCAAGTCAGGAGACCGGCGAACAGAAAAGTCTAGGATAAGATTAGCCAATAGCATGACGTCACTGCATACAGAGGAATGAGGGCCACCGTTTAGCGCCCCGTTCCCCATGATAGAAACCAACCAGGACCTCAACTAAATCAATTCACAGTTGGTGGGTTGGTGAGGTCCAGCCAACGCCATCCGTCTGACAGACAGACAGACAGACAGACAGACAGACAGACAGACAGACAGACAGACAGAGACCACCATGGGGTCCCGCTTTGTGGTGGAGGAGAGAGGAGGGGATGAAGGGGAGAGGAGAAAAGGGTGGAGGTGGAGGATAAGGGAGCATAGCAGCATGGCAGGCAGGGCAGATGAGTAGTGGTCCATGCTAGGATACTTGGGTACAACATACACACCTAGTGTACAACATACACACCTAGTGTACAGCATACACACCTAGTGTACAACATACACACCTAGTGCACAGGATACACACCTAGTGTACAACACACACACCTAACATACACACCTAGTGTACAACACACACACCTAGTGTACAACATACACACCTAGTGTACAGGATACACACCTAGTGTACATCATACACACCTAGTGTACATCATACACACCTAGTGTACAGGATACACACCTAGTGTACAGCATACACACCTAGTGTACAACATACACACCTAGTGTACAGGATACACACCTAGTGTACAGCACACACACACCTAGTGTACAACATACACACCTAGTGTACAACATACACACCTAGTGTACAGCACACACACACCTAGTGTACAACATACACACCTAGTGTACAGGATACACACCTAGTGCACAGCATAGCCTAATGAAAGGAGAGGAAACACTTCCAGCTTAGCAAAGCACCTCAAAGACATCCAGATGTACTCAAAGAATTCAAGGCGTCTGAGTTTCACGTCATGCTGACGTTACATGAACAACGTACCCAAAGTGTTTTGTCGGTTATCCTTACCGTGAAAAACACGTGACCATTATTTCAGTTGGAGACAGCCGGCATTGCTGTGCAGCCAACGACGTTGCAGGCGACGTGTACAACGGCTAAATGCTAAAGGCTACCGTGTTTAGGCTAACTAGCCATAGCTCGTAGCGCTAGGCTACCGTCCTCACCGTTCAGTCTGTCATCGCTCATCAAAATACAACGTAATGTTGTGCCGTCCTAAAAAGGGGATAGTTCGTAATGAAGCACAGTATTGTGTGTTTTAAACACTTGAAGGCTACTGCGTGCCGCTGTTGTTTGTTGTCGTGTTCAAATGTGTTTCATGAAGGAGTGTATGTTGAAGTACATGGGATGTATCGTTTCGTTGTTGTTGTTGTTTTTTTACCGCGGTATCGAAACTTACGTAATTTGCGTAAATTGCGTAAATAACTTACGTAATTTAAGTAAGTTACGCAATTTACGTAACTTACGTAAATTGCGTAATTTACGTAAATTACGTAAGTTACGCAAATTACGTAAGTTATTTACGTAACTTACGCAAGTTACGTAACTTACGTAAATTACGTAAGTTATTTACGCAATTTACGTAAGTTACGTAACTGTAAGTTACGTAAATTACGTAAATAACTTTAATTTGCGTAACTTACGTAAGTTACGTAATTTACGTAAATTGCGTAACTTACGTAAATTACGTAAGTTATTTACGCAATTTACGTAAATTGCGTAACTTACGTAAATTACGTAAGTTATTTACGCAATTTACGTAAGTTACGTAAATTACGTAAATAACTTACGCAATTTACGTAAGTTACGTAAATTGCGTAAATAACGTAACTTGCGCTAATTACGTAAGTTATTTACACAATTTACGTAATTTACGTAAATTACATAAATAACGTAACAACGTAAATAACGTTAATAACGTTAATAACGTTAACAACGGTAACAACGTTAATAATGTTAATAACGTTAACAATATCAAAAACCTTTCTCAATCAATACATTCTCATGAAATATAACATGAAGCCCTGCCAGTGGTGCGGCGTTTGGACCAGAGTGAAAACGAAACGACACATCACTGTATACCACCAGTATGTGTGAAAACACTCACTGTGGCTTTTTAAATTAATTGTTATTTATTCATAGATTTATATCTGTTATTTTTCAGTTGTCTGACTATCAAACCAGACAATAAAATAAAGTTAAATGTTTTTCTTTTGCTGTATTCATTCATGTTTTACAGAGGATTTAACCTGAACCAGGCTTTGCAACAATAATAATCACATCACATTCATGGGGGCATAGTATATACTAACTCCTAGCGTTAAGGGGCATTCACATACGTCGCTACTCGCCCATTGCTCCTCGCCGAAATTCTACTCGCTGGCAGAAAAAAATATCTGCTGCCGGCGTCGGTTGCCATGGCTCCCCGATAGTTTACTTCCCACTGCAAACATGTCCGAGGGAAACAACAACTATGACTATGACGTGGGTAGTCGGTATAAGCAGAGCCCGTCTCCCTTATTAGACATTCTCTGGTATAAGACGGTATAACAATCTGATATGATGCATTTATGGCCACATATTATTTGCCGCTATTATTTACCGGTAGAACGTTTATTTTGCCGCTAATGAATAAACGTTCTAGCGTGTGCCTATAAATACACAGCGCGCTTACCTAATATCTCCATTGATGAATTATGGATCCTAAAGACATTGCGTTGGTTGCGTTGGTTGCTGTCAATCATCTCTATTCTACATTCTGATTTGCTACTCGCCTCACTCGCATCGCTGAAAGTTAAAATTATTTTAACTCCGTACCCTCATATACTGAATACCTCTCACATATACTACTGAATACCTCACACATATACTACTGAATACCTCTCACATATACTGCTGAATACCTCTCATATACTACTGAATACCTCTCATATACTACTGAATACCTCTCATATACTACTGAATACAATCGCTGTTACCGCTGTTTTATTATCATCCGACTCCCACACCGTCACCGGGGCTTCATAGTAATGTGTCCGAATAGAGCAGCCCTCTCGGACACACACATGCTGTTACCGCTGTAACATGCTGTTAACAGCGATTGTAGACGGCGGTGGGTGCTGCGCGGTCGGGTCCGCGGCTAGCGGGTCCGTTGCTGGCGGGTCCGCGGCAATCGCGGCGAATTCTTAATTACTCGCCAGAGTGGCGAGTGGTCTTCATAAATTACTCGACAAATACAAAAATTACTCGCATTTGGCGAGTAAAACAGCCTTATTTCAACCCCTGTGTGTGTGTGTGTGTGTGTGTGTCCGAGAGGGCTGCTCTCCTGAAGATTCACATTCAGAACGTTCATAACTTGTAGTCCTGCATTTTTCTTCAGGTGATTTGATGACGCGTCAAATCACCGTTACTGTAGCCGTTAAATTCTTTTCTTTTTTATATGGAGTTAGTACATTTGATTGATGGCAGCACAATCAACTTTATTCATGTGATGAAATATAGTGTTGGAGCATAGTGTTGTTTTTGGGTTCATTTCCCCTTTAACGCTTGGCAATTTCAAGATGACGTTGTAGTTGTGCTAAATACCGATCATGTGAAGATTTTTGCAGTGGCGCTGATTTTCCAGCAGTGGCGCTGCGCCACTGCTGAATACATAGTAGGGGAAACACTGCACTGAATACCTCTCTACTGAATACCTCTCACATATACTACTGAATACCTCTCATACTACTGAATACTGAGTAGCCAGCACCATGGCGTAGCCAGCACCATGGCTACCTGCCTTGCACTGCTGGTTTCTTTGGAAGCTAAGCGGGGGCTGGTCTGGTCCATCTCTGGATGTGAGACCAGTTGGTGCTGGTAGAGGTGTTGGAGGGCCAGTAGGGGGTGCTCATCCCTCTGGCCTCTGTAAGATCCCCAATGCCCCGGGATGGAGACGGGGACTCCGTCCCGTCTAGAGCACCGTCTTTCGGATGAGACGTTAAACCGAGGTCCTGACTCCCTGTGGTCACTAAAGATCCCGTGGCACTCATCGCAAGAGTAGGGGTGCTAACCCCGGTGTCCCGGCCAAATTCCCAACCTGGCTCTTGTACCAACATGGCCACCTAATCATCCCCTAGTCTCTAATTGGTTAGTTTCATTTCTCACCTCTCCGCTGTGCCAGTGTGTGGTGAGCGTTCTGGCGCATACTGGCTGCCGTGCATCACCCAAGTGGGTGCTACACTCTGGTAGCGGATGAGGTGTCATATCTCCCCCCCCCCACACACACACACACACTATGTAAGCGCTTTGAGTGACCTCCAAATAAAGCGCTATATAAATCCAATCAATTATTATTATTATTATTACCTCACATATACTACTGAATACCTCACATATACTACTGAAAACCTCTCACACTACTGAATACCTCTCATATACTACTGAATACCTCACATATACTACTGAATACCTCTCACATATACTACTGAATACCTCTCTACTGAATACCGCTCATATACTACTGAAAACCTCTCATACTACTGAAAACCTCTCACACTACTGAATACCTCACATATACTACTGAATACCTCCCACATATACTACTGAATACCTCACATATACTACTGAATACCTCTCATATACTACTGAATACCTCACATATATACTACAGAATACCTCTCATACTACTGAATACCTCACATATACTACTGAAAACCTCTCATACTACTGAATACCTCACATATACTACTGAACTATGCTAAATAACTGTACAACACTACTAATCAGTGTAACTGTTGACATGCCAGTCGTTTATTAATGTGCTCACATATTACAGTAGGCATTTCTGAATCTTAAATTAAATGTAAATTAATGACAGATGGCAAATCTGACGCATGCGTCACGCGTGCAGATAGGATGGGAACCCACCAACCACCCTTTGCCATAAAGTAACGTCACTGCAAATATTGACTTTTCTCTGCGGACGATGAGTTTCTTGTCCGTTTTTAAATGGCACCTGCTCTAAGTAACCCATGTGAGATGATTTAGGAAATAATTAATGAATTAGTGACACGTGGGTGAAGGTTATGTTTTTATGAGCTTTGTCATGTGATAAAATGCAAAAAAAGAAAATCATATCACCCAATATTAGTCCAAGATGTACTGTAAAATAGGCCTAGTGCCCCTGCGGTTAAAGTAGGTGACACACACACAGAAACCCCCCCCCCCCCCCCCCCCACCCCATTATGAGTCAAACCTCGTCAGTCCTGTAACTACAAACACTAGCAGCACTAGAATGAGCTTTAATCACATATAAGAGGACATTCATCGGGACACACATATTCCTTCAACATTGACGTTGTTCGACACGTTTTCGTCTTTATTCAACTTATAAAACAAACGTATGTCACTTTAGTAAAACACAGCAAGTCAGGAGAACGGCGAACAGAAAAGTCTAGGATAAGATTAGCCAATAGCATGACGTCACTGCATACAGAGGAATGAGGGCCACCGTTTAGCGCCCTGTTCCCCATGATAGAAACCAACCAGGACCTCAACTAAATCAATTCACAGTTGGTGGGTTGGTGAGGTCCAGCCAACGCCATCCGTCTGACAGACAGACAGACAGACAGACAGACAGACAGACAGACAGACAGACAGACAGAGACCACCATGGGGTCCCGCTTTGTGGTGGAGGAGAGAGGAGGGGATGAAGGGGAGGAGAAAGGGATGGAGGTAGAGGATGTGGTGAGGTAGGGAGGAGGGGATGAAGGGGAGAGGAGAAAGGGATGGAGGTAGAGGATGTGGTGAGGTAGGGAGGAGGGGATGAAGGGGAGAGGAGAAAAGGGTGGAGGTGGAGGATAAGGGAGCATAGCAGCATGGCAGGCAGGGCAGATGAGTAGTGGTCCATGCTAGGATACTTGGGTACAACATACACACCTAGTGTACAACATACACACCTAGTGTACAGGATACACACCTAGTGTACAGCATACACACCTAGTGTACAACATACACACCTAGTGTACAACATACACACCTAGTGTACAACAGACACACCTAGTGTACAACATACACACACCTAGTGTACAACATACACACCTAGTGTACATCATACACACCTAGTGTACATCATACACACCTAGTGTACAGGATACACACCTAGTGTACAGCATACACACCTAGTGTACAACATACACACCTAGTGTACAACATACACACCTAGTGTACAGCATACACACCTAGTGCACAGCATACACACCTAGTGTACATCATACACACCTAGTGTACAGGATACACACCTAGTGTACAGGATACACACCTAGTGTACAGCATACACACCTAGTGTACAGGATACACACCTAGTGTACAACATACACACCTAGTGTACAGGATACACACCTAGTGTACAACATACACACCTAGTGCACAGGATACACACCTGTACAGGATACACACCTAGTGTACAGGATACACACCTAGTGCACAGCATAATGAAAGGAGAGGAAACACTTCCAACTTAGCAAAGCACCTCAAAGACATCCAGATGTACTCAAAGAATTCAAGGCGTCTGAGTTTCACGTCATGCTGACGTTACATGAACAACGTACCCAAAGTGTTTTGTCGGTTATCCTTACCGTGAAAAACACGTGACCATTATTTCAGTTGGAGACAGCCGGCATCGCTGTGCAGCCAACGACGTTGCAGGCGACGTGTACAACGGCTAAATGCTAAAGGCTGCCGTGTTTAGGCTAACTAGCCATAGCTCGTAGCGCTAGGCTACCGTCCGTAAATTGCGTAAGTTATTTACGCAATTTACGTAAGTTACGCAATTTACGTAAGTTACGTAAATTGCGTAACTTACGTAAATTAAGTTATTTGCGTAACTTACGTAAATTGCGTAAGTTATTTACGCAATTTACGTAACTTACGTAAATTGCGTAAGTTACGTAAATTACGTAAGTTATTTACGCAATTTACGTAACTTACGCAATTTACGTAACTTACGTAAATTGCGTAAATAACTTACGTAATTTACGTAACTTACGCAATTTACGTAAATTGCGTAAATAACTTACGTAATTTAAGTAAGTTACGTAAATTGCGTAACTTACGTAAATTGCGTAAATAACTTTCGCAATTTACGTAACTTACGTAAATTGCGTAAATAACTTACGTAATTTACAACGTTGCAATGCATTAGTATCGGAATAAACGTCGACTAGGCAATGGCCACCTGGTAGCAGAGAGTTTCAAACAAACGGATTCATAAAATGTCCTCAAAATCCATCAGATGTTGTAATCTTAGTCAGCCACAAAAAACAGGACCACCTGCAGGACTCTGATGTATGGGTGCAGTTGTCCTCCATCCAGCGGCGCCGGAACGAGTTTGAAAGTGGGGGTGCAAAAAAAAAAAAAGCGCTGGTTTCGGGCTCTGGGTTCCCCGAGACAATTTTGAAAATTCTAGAGGCCAACTAGCATTCACGTACGTTTTCACGTGGGATATTACGATATAAGGGCGTGTTCACACCTGGCGTTTTTTGTGATAGGGAAAAGTTGAGCCGACCGCTTTTTCAAAAAAAAAAAAAAGCTGGCAGCGCTTTTTGTCCTAAAAGCGGCGAGAGCGTTTTTTCTATCGCCTAGCAACGAACCCACTCTAGACCCCGACGTTACTAGCCTACTACGCATCCAGGCTACCCTTACATCGTTGTTACACAATGGCTAGAAACAGGCGATTGGCACTTGCATTGGCCCTAACTGACGAGGAGGAGAACCGTGTACCTGCACGTTTGTGGGTGCACGATATCACCCAGGGAAGCCAGCAGCAATGCCGACCATCATGTAGTCCAGGAGCTTCGTTTCGATGATGCGGGATTTGCGGCGTACTGGTCAGCTGTCAAAAAAGCGCCTGACGTCGGGCGCTTTTTTTCTGACAGTCGAACTTTTTTCAACTTTTTTTTACGCTCGGTGCGGGAGAAGAAAGCGCCGAGTGGCGTTTAAAAAAACGCCGGGGCGGTTTTCCAAAAGCGCTCTGCTACACAGGAATGCAATGTAGAAAGAGCGCTGGCAGAAAAAATAAAACGCCAGGTGTGAACACGGCCTAATAAGAGCCTAATAATAATTTCAAAAAGCCTAACAAATAAACAATACAAATACATTAATTATTGAAAATCCTTTCCCACCACATCATCTTGTTTCTTGTGTCTCATGTGTTCACCTGGTCTGTATTTGGAACCCCACACCTGATAGCCTGATAAGAGATGCCTACCTACTGTTAATAACATATAACCACACAGCGATATGACAACATTGTTTTTATTGAATCGATTAAAAATGACATCTCATTCTCTCAAACTGTATACTAACATGTACCTTAGCCTGTCGGATCATTGTTTACACATTTGTCCAAGTAGCATTCTTCTGTAGCCCTACGAACGCACCTAGCGCTTAGCAGCTATGCTAGCAACTGCTTTCCGCGTTGATCAACATTGACCGTAGTGTAGCGATGTAGTCGTGTATCCAAGATGTAGTCCTCCACACATACGTTTCAAGAACAAATACAAATGAAGGTAGCGTAGAGCAGTAATGCACAGCGATGTGTAAGGTGACGCAGATAACGGAACTGATCTTCAGTATCATCGTAGCCTCGGTGGTCGCATTGATGTTGGTCCTAGAACCCTTCACCTGGTTTGCGGGCGAATTATCCGATTGGCTGAGCATGACATCATGACCAAGAGGCCGGACTAGAGCAGAAGTAATTAAAGCTACAGCGCGGTAAATAGATCTAGGCTAGTTCATGCTGCAATCAATGCGATGCCGTGTCGGTGTCGTGGTCAACAACTGCGCTTTTTTTTCCGCCCCGAAAAGTGGGGGTGCGTTCGCACCCCCTGCACCGGTGCTTCCGGCGCGCCTGCCTCCATCCAATGAGCATGGAGCCATCTCATCTCCAACTGTCTCCATTGAGAAACATCACACAGTTGGTCTCAGGATTGAATTGACCTTTTTATTGGACCTTTTCTGATACATTTATATATTCATTAAATATGTGCCACTGGCCTGAGTCTACTGCAATAACTTCACAAGAAGAAAAAGCTAAAAATAAGTTCACTTCTAAAAGTGAGTCAGTGAGACTGTCCACTGTCTCTGGCTGTCCTCCTGTCCACTGTCTCTGGCTTTACTTCCCCTGTCCACTGTCTCTGGCTGTCCTCCTGTCCACTGTCTGTGGCTGTCCTCCTCCTGTCCACTGTCTCTGGCTGTCCTCCTCCTGTCCACTGTCTCTGGCTGTCCTCCTGTCCACTGTCTCTGGCTTTACTCCTCCTGTCCACTGTCTGTGGCTGTCCTCCTCCTGTCCACTGTCTCTGGCTGTCCTCCTGTCCACTGTCTCTGGCTTTACTCCTCCTGTCCACTGTCTGTGGCTGTCCTCCTCCTGTCCACTGTCTCTGGCTGTCCTCCTCCTGTCCACTGTCTCTGGCTGTCCTCCTGTCCACTGTCTCTGGCTTTACTCCTCCTGTCCACTGTCTGTGGCTGTCCTCCTCCTGTCCACTGTCTCTGGCTGTCCTCCTCCTGTCCACTGTCTCTGGCTTTACTCCTCCTGTCCACTGTCTCTGGCTTTACTCCTCCTGTCCACTGTCTGTGGCTGTCCTCTTCCTGTCCACTGTCCTTCACAATATGAACATCATTAGCTTTTCCCATAGACCACATTTATAATAATAATACATTTTATTTATAAGCGCTTTTACAGGTGCTCAAAGACACTTTACATTTAAAAATCACAGTATAAATTAAAATAGCAATAATATTAAAAAGTGCAATACATATAAACACACAGTGAAAGAAAACCATAAGAACAGTAATTAAAACTTAACAGATAAAATCAAACATTAAAAGCTAATTTAAAAAGATGGGTTTTGAGCTGAGTTTTGAAGTTGTTGATGTTGGTGCAGTCTCGGATGGGTTTGGGGAGTGAGTTCCAGAGGGAGGGGGCAGCGATGGAAAAGGCTCTGTCACCCCAGGTTCGGTGCTTGGTTCGTGTCGGTGGTGTGAGGAGATTTCCATGAGATGAGCGGAGGTTGCGGGAAGGGGTGTGGTGGTGGAGCAGGTCTGAGAGGTAGGAGGGAGCCTGGTTATTGAGTGCTTTGTGTGTGAGAAGGAGGATTTTGAACTGAATGCGGTGGGTGATGGGGAGCCAGTGTAGGTTTTGGAGGACGGGGGTGATGTGGTCTCGGGAGCGGGTGTGAGTGAGCAGGCGGGCAGCAGAGTTTTGGATGTATTGAAGTTTATTGAGGACTTTGGATGATGAACCGTAGAGGATGCTATTGCAGTAGTCCAGTCTGGATGTGATGAAGGCGTGAATGAGGGTTTCAGCAGCAGAGAAGGTGAGTGAGGGGCGGAGACGGGCAATGTTCTTGAGGTGGAAGAAAGCAGAATATAATATTAATCTGCTTTAAATCAGGTTACATGTTAGGCTCATCAAAAATAAAAACTGATATCTGAGCTCTTCAGGACGAAAATGTTGTAAAAATATCAAACACATTGTAGTACAAATTGTACTTTTAGATTCAACATCAATCAATACTTCAAATACATTTCAAATTAGAAATTCAATCAAAATTATCCCGGTTTTCGGTATTATCGCGGTATTTTTAAAAGTGTGTTCGATATGTTCAGAAAGCACTGATAGGCCTCTTATAATCAGGGGTGCACATAACTGGTACGCAAGTACGCATGCGCGCCCATAATCAGCGATGCGTAATGTCACTTGTGCCACTACAGCGCTTTTTTTGCGTAACTCACCATCAGGTCATCAACATAAAACTACACGTGTATCTTGTACTACTTCTGCGTTTCCCCACCTGCAAAAAAAAAAGGCAAACGGAGCCGGAGCGCTGTGTGCTCTGTGCACCGCGCGCACACTGGAGAACTGCGCAAAATCAGCTGAACGCAACGTCCGTTACTGTGAGACATCCGTGCTCATCCATACTGTGAGACATCCGTTACTCGCTCCGTGGCAGTGACGGACTGGACCCCCGCCGCCAACACCCACCCCCCCGTCAACAACTCCACCCGCGGTGGAATCGCCTTTATCATTATTGAAACGACGCTACGTGTGGAGTGCGTACCGAACACCATCTCCTGGTACTGAAATGAGTAACTCACTGCCATGATTCCAACTTCAAGCAAGTTAAAAACAATAACATCACGTGTAGGCTACACAGTGCGCCTGCGCGGCAGAGACTTGGTGATGGCTCGTTCGCGAACGAATCAGTTCGAACGAACGACTCTTTAAAGTGAACGAACTGACCTCATTCGCCGTTCTCGTTCAACTCGTTCGTCGTCGTTCGCCGAGTCTCTGACGCGCTGCTGATTCGCGACACTGATTCGCGACACTGATTCGCGAGTCGTTCGCTGACTGTGATTGACTCGAGGACTGAGACTTCACGACTCACGAGAGCCAGCCAATCGTGCCTTTTACATTTAAATATCAGTGAAATGGTCAATGCATGCTGTCTTTGTAATTTCTGTGTCATGCCAGATTAATAAAATATTTGAATGTCTCGTCAATCTGTCTCGTTGCACGCTACCCGGCCGGGACCCCCACCTTGGTGGATCTTGATCTTGAGTGGGGGTGGAGGGTCCGTGTACGTCGCGGCTATTCGATTTCCGTTCTGAGATGGGAAATCCAAAATAGGGAAACAGACCCGTTTTCCGTTTTTCGTTTTGGAATCGGACAACGGAAAACGAGAAACGAGTCTATTTTCGTTTTTCGTTTTCCGATTCTGAACCGGAAAACGAAAAACGAGTCGTTTTCTGATTCTCATTGATGTGCTTATTATCGGAAATAGGGAATAGGATCTTTTTTTTACTTGAGTCCTACCTTCATCAAAATGGAACACCTTCACGACAACACAATACAATAATAATAAAATAATAAAAATAGAATAAAAAATACATAGGCTACACACATAGGCTATACACACACAAACACACACACACGATTCCACAATGATCATATATTTACATACAGGCTAGAGCGCCAGTGGTTCCACATACTGGACGAGAGCCTGACAGAGCTCAGTTCAAAGTTGGTTAAGGCTGAAATAATAATATCATCCAACAGTTTATCCGGTTTCCTTTGGACAATCAATAACTACACAGGATCAAAGCCAACTTCATGGCAATTGCAGGTATGGCCGGTGTGGTCGGTGCTATTGACGGGACGCACATAAAAATAATTGCGCCATCAAAAGATGCGGACGTGTTCGTCAATAGAAAGAAAGTACATTCCATCAACACGCAGATTGCTTTTGATGCAACTTTTAACATTCTTGATGTTGCAAAGTGGCCTGGGTCTACCCATGATTCGCGCATTTTAATGGAGAGCGGTCTGAGGCAGCTTTTTGAGAGGCACCATGTACCAGTTGGGTGTCACTTGCTGGGTGACAGTGGCTATCCCTGCAAGACGTCGACACCCTATCTCAATCCACAACTGGGAGCACAGTTAAAGTATAACATGTAAGTGATTACGCAGATTACGCTTAGTCCTATGCGTAAAAAACATCGTATTAGCTCTTTGTCGCCTTTTATTTGTTGAATCCATATCCATTATTGTTTACTGTTTTCGTCGATATATGTTAGAGCACACAAAAATACACGAAATCTTGTGGAGAGAGGAATTGGGCAGATGAAACGTCGATTTCATGTCCTGCACGACGAAATACGCCTCAGCCCAGAGAGGGCAAGTAGCCTACAGTGATTACTGTATGCGCCATTCTCCACAACCGGTATGGGCTGTTATTTAAAGTGTTGAAGTGCTGGAGATATGCTCATTGGATAATAGTTTGCAGGGTGCTTTTAATTGCCTCCTTGATTTAATGCAATTTACGTATTTTTATTGTTTTCTTTTTCTCGTGCATATAGGCTACAACGTCATTATCGTGGTCTGCACAAACTTGTCATCATGCGTGTATTCTGCTAACTGCACTGTCCATAACTATTTGATAGGAATTAATTTCTAGCCTAGGCTATTTCCTTGTTTTTCGGAGATCCTAAATCCGTGTATCATTCGTTCTTTTTATATTCAATTGAGAATCCAAAATCGGAAAATGAAAAAACGATTTGTTATTGCCTTATTCGTTTAAGAATCTGATACCAAAAAACAAATAACGGTTTGTTTTTTGTACTTTCGATGTTATGGTCAGATCAAAAATAGGAAATGAAAAAACTGGGCCACGGAATCCGTGTATCATTCGTTCTTTACATATTCAATTGAGAATCCAAAATCGGAAAATGAAAAAGCAATTTGTTATTTCCTTATTCGTTTATGAATCTGATACCAAAAAACAAATAACGGTTTGTTTTTCGTACTTTCGATTTTATGCTCTGATCAAAAATAGGAAATTAAAAAACGGGGCCACGGGCCGAACTTGATTTTGATATTTAATTTCTCCGATTTGTGTGACCAGGAAGTTATTGACTTCTTTGTGTGTTGCACTTGATAAGCTTGCAGCAAATTCGTCAACAGTTAAGTGTGAAAGAAAGCCTGAAAAAACAGAATCACGCAGTGATTGTAAGTCAATGAATCAGTATTATTTGGAGTAATTTGGTATCGACACCATGGCCGCACTGGAACCATACGTTAATTAAAGACTTATTTGAAACTGGCAAGACGCATGCAGAGATTTCCACCATGCTGCAGCAGATGCATCCAGCGATGCTCTGAAATGAGTGTTGGAAGATTCTGTGTTCAACACGACCATAAGTGAAAAACACATGTATCGGACAAAGAGATGGAGAGGGCTGTGATTGGATCAATATAAGTCAATATAAATATAAGACTTCCTGGTCACACAAATCGGAGAAATTAAATATCAAAATCAAGTTCGGCCCGTGGGTCAGGGTACTAAAGTATAATCCGTTTTTCTGTCAAAACCAAAATACGAAAAAACGGAAACAGTGCCCTCTTTTCCTTTTTTCGTTTTAAACCAAACACGGAAAAACGGTTTTTGCTCTCAGCGTCAAAAAACGAAAAAACGAAAAAAACAAAATCAAATAACGACCCAAATTTGGTTTTTGCAAATTCCTTTTTTCGTTTTTTGGTTTTCATTTATTAATATGACGGCGGACAGACCGGAAGCAGAAGTGACCTGTAGCAACTTCAAAATAAAAGTAGTGTGCTAACTGGCTATCATGCATAGCCTAATAAAGTTAAAAAAAAACTAAAAAAAAACCTTATTATCATACGCTATTATAGGCTACCGTTCTCTTTCTACACCCATGTATCGTTCACATTTATTTTAGTCAAGTGAAACTATAACAGCTGGTTGTTAGGGAGAATGTGATACATAATTATTATTATTTTAGCTGAGTGTGTGAATGCACATTGTGGAAAACTTTTACCCGAATTACATTCCCTGCCTAAACATAGAGCATCTATAAAGTCACCAGCAGAGTTCCCCATCACGCACAATCAAGAAGAGCCTACTTACACTGACGTAAGCCGTCTGTGTTCGTGTATATGTCTGATTTGGCCATCAGGCAACTGTAATTCCACAGTACTGGGTTGTCAGCTGCCTAAGTTATTTTATATCCGATTGATGTGAATGTGTCACACAAGGAAATCATGACATGCAAAGGATATGCTGCTAAAAAACAATAAATTAGCTACTTTATCAGTTCTTATGTAAATCTAATGATTACGTTTTTTAATTCTCCTACATTTTCACAAGACAGGGTTATTGTGTTTTGATTTATTAGAAAAAGTATTAATGCTATACTATTGATTTAAATTAAGTCTATAACACAACAAAATGTGGAATAAATGAAGGGCTCTGAATACTTTTTAGATGCGCTGTATTTACACATGATTTACTTCACATATTTCACCATGTCAGTCTTGACTGTGCGTGATGGGGACCTCTGCTGGTGACTATAGATGCTCTTTCTTTAGACAGGGAATGTAATTCGGGTAAAAGTTTTCCACAATGTGCATTCACACACTCAGCTAAAATAATAATAATTATGTATCACATTCTCCCTAACAACCAGCTGTTATAGTTTCACTTGACTAAAATAAATGTGAACGATACATGGGTGTAGAAAGAGAACGGTAGCCTATAATAGCGTATGATAATAAGGTTTTTTTTTAGTTTTTTTTTAACTTTATTAGGCTATGCATGATAGCCAGTTAGCACACTACTTTTATTTTGAAGTTGCTACAGGTCACTTCTGCTTCCGGTCTGTCCGCCGTCATATTAATAAATGAAAACCAAAAAACGAAAAAAGGAATTTGCAAAAACCAAATTTGGGTCGTTATTTGATTTTGTTTTTTTCGTTTTTTCGTTTTTTGACGCTGAGAGCAAAAACCGTTTTTCCGTTTTTGGTTTAAAACGAAAAAAGGAAAAGAGGGCACTGTTTGCATTTTTTCGTATTTTGGTTTTGACAGAAAAACGGATTATACTTTAGTACCCTGACCGCCCGTGGCCCAGTTTTTTCATTTCCTATTTTTGATCTGACCATAACATCGAAAGTACAAAAAACAAACCGTTATTTGTTTTTTGGTATCAGATTCTTAAACGAATAAGGCAATAACAAATCGTTTTTTCATTTTCCGATTTTGGATTCTCAATTGAATATAAAAAGAACGAATGATACACGGATTCGAATGATACACGGATTTATCCTATTCCCTATTTCCGATAATAAGCACATCAATGAGAATCAGAAAACGACTCATTTTTCGTTTTCCGGTTCAGAATCGGAAAACGAAAAACGAAAATAGACTCGTTTCTCGTTTTCCGTTTTCCAATTCCAAAACTAAAAAACGGAAAACGGGTCTGTTTCCCTATTTTGGATTTCCCATCTCAGAACGGAAATCGAATGGCCGCGACGTACACGGACCGTGGAGACTCGGAGCGCTTCATCCGCGGAGACTCGGATGAAGCGCTGGGAAGGATTTAAGCAGTGGCGGCTCGCCCATAGAGGGCGCTGGGGCGCCGCCCTTCCACCGACCTGCCTGCCTGTTTTTATTTTATTTTTTTATATAATCTCTCATTTTGAAAAGTATATATATATTTTTAAAAATAATCGGTGTTAATTACATGCTAATAATGATTTTACTTTAGAATGTGTTTAGAACTCTCCAGAATGATATCTGCATTCACTGTCACGTTCAACGTTACGTTCGCTGTCACGTTCAACGTGTGTAGGCTAGCCAATAGGCTGTCTTCCCTGGGCGCCAGTTTGATCAGCACAACAGTGCTGGAATTTAAGCCAATGGTTCCCCGGTTGCTATGCAAACAAATATTTATTTCGCCAATCAGCGTCGTCGAATTTTATAGCTTGGGGGCGCTCTGAAAAAACACCACTAGTCGGCGTGTAACACCCAGTGATGTTAAGCGTGTCATTGTCATGGGGAAGATGGCTGCCGTTAATGAGACTGGCCGGTCGTCGGAAACTTCAAACAACTCATGGGTAAGTTAACGTTTGTTTTCCTCATAAATAAACGCATTGTAAAGCCCATGAGTTGTTTGAAGTTTCCGACGACCGGCCAGTGTCATTAACGGCAGCCATCGTGTATGACAATGAAACACTTAACGTCACTGCTACGCGCCGACTAGTGGTGTGTAGACTGTATTGCGTGAAGTTACAGACAAATCGTTTTTACACACAGATCGCATTTGCAGATCTGCACGGCAGAAGTGTGCCAAAATCCACGTGTAAACACAGGGGCAGCGCGTGACAATGGTTCCCCAGTGAGGAGGACTATGAGAGGGGGAAGACCGCCAGGACGCCGGTTCTGAGCTTATCAACTGTCTTCCAATCCGTGAAAAGAAACCATTACAGCCTCTCACTCTCTCGTGCTCTGTCTCTCACTCCTCCCTCAATTGAATAAGCTTTATTGGCTGTCTCTGTCACACTCTCTCGTTCACTGATTCACTCACTCATACACACCATGTTTCACACACATGTGCCATTAAAATATTGATCTCAATAACTGTATGTTTGCTTTGTTTTGCGTTTTGTTGTTGTTTCTAAGTTCTGAGCTGGATTACTGTTTCATACTAGCGAAAATGTTAAAATTATCTTTCTTTTCATACTTGGTGTTCACTACAAGAATGTTGTCCCACCCTGAGAGCTCTCTCTCTCTCTCTTTCATTGTATCAACACGGACTGTTATCCATTATCCAATTGTCAATTTGTCTACAGTGAACTTTAATCAATCCCCAGCTGTAGACTACATATCTTTAAATAACTAGATTGTTGTATTACCTTTTATAATTTATCTTTGTGTTTGCACTTTCTATCTGGACACGGAGCATAATAAACATGCAACTTGTTCATTATCATTACCTGTGAAACTGTTGATTTCTACATGGCAGTTAAATTAATATTGTCTTTTTAGACCATTGGTATTGACTGGTTTGAGTTATTTTATTGGTATAGGCAAGGGACATGGGTGTCGCCATCATATATTTAGGGGGACGCAATTGACCAAATAGCGAACAACAAATATGAGTCTGTGTGAAACATTGAAATTTACCCACACACAAATGTATCATTGTGAATGATTTGGGATCTCCAGCTGGTCACCCTAAAATGCACCAGAATGCAGGAAATCACATTTACAAAATTCTAAATTTTCTGGGGGAGGACCCCCAGACCGCCCCCCCCCCCCCAATATAGAGCCCCACCTACAGTATTTTTCACCAGCTGCCACTGGATTTAAGCACACGGTTTTCACACCGCGGTGGATAACCGCGCCCACCGCGATAATAATTTTATTTGAAATGAAAACGGTAATTGTTATTGACAAAAATGTTATCGCGGTTTACCGTTACACCGGTAACCGTTACATCCCTAAATACAATACCGATCATCAACAATAGGTACAATAATGAACCAATCATCAACAATAGGTAATCAATACAATACAGAACCAATCATCAATAATAGGTAATCAATAATGAACCGATCATCAACAATAGGCAATCTATACAATACAGAACCGATCATCAACAATAGGTAATCAATACAGTAATGAACCGATCATCAACAATAGGTAATCAATACAATAATGAACTGATCATCACCAATTGGTAATCAATACAATACAGATTGAGTTCTACATTCACCATTATAACAATCGTCTCAATGTAGATATGTCCCCTTTATTCATGTCAGAAATATCTCCAAATATACACTCACCGGCCACTTTATTAGGTACACCTGTCCAACTGCTCGTTAACGCAAATTTCTAATCAGCCAATCACATGGCAGCAACTCAATGCATTTAGGCATGTAGACATGGTCAGGACGATCTGCTGCAGTTCAAACCGAGCATCAGAATGGGGAAGAAAGGTGATTTAAGTGACTTTGAACGTGGCATGGTTGTTGGTGCCAGACGGGCTGGTCTGAGTATTTCAGAGACTGCTGATCTACTGGGATTTTCACGCACAACCATCTCTAGGGTTTACAGAGAATGGTCCGAAAAAGAGAAAATATCCAGTGAGCGGCAGTTCTGTGGGCGCAAATGCCTTGTTGATGCTAGAGGTCAGAGGAGAATGGCCAGACTGGTTCGAGCTGATAGAAAGGCAACTGTAACTCAAATAACCACTCGTTACAACAGAGGTATGCAGAAGAGCATCTCTGAACGCACAACACGTCGAACCTTGAGGCGGATGGGCTACAGCAGCAGAAGACCACACCGGGTGCCACTCCTGTCAGCTAAGAACAGGAAACTGAGGCTACAATTCGCACAGGCTCACCAAAATTGGACAATCGAAGATTGCAAAAACGTTGCCTGGTCTGATGAGTCTCGATTTCTGCTGCGACATTCGGATGGTAGGGTCAGAATTTGGCGTCAACAACATGAAAGCATGGATCCATCCTGCCTTGTATCAACGGTTCAGGCTGGTGGTGGTGGTGTAATGGTGTGGGGGATATTTTCCTGGCACACTTTGGGCTTATTAGTACCAATTGAGCATCGTGTCAAAGCCACAGACTACCTGAGTATTGTTGCTGACCATGTCCATCCCTTTATGACTAGTGTTGCACCGATACCGATACTAGTATCGGGAGGGGCCCCGATACCGCACTAAAATGCTGGCATCGGTATCGACGAGTACGAACAAATAATGCGCCGATGCCATTTACAGATACTAATATGAAACTTGGAACGCAGCGCCTTGTGTCTTTCTGTGCGTTCACATCGAAAGCGCACAAAGAGGAATCCTCCTTGTCCACTCCACCTAAGTCGCTTTTGTCGCTTCTGTCCCCCTTCAGAATGTTCGTTCTTGCTTTTTTTTTTTATTTAAAAGGCCAGCGCACCACACGCGCTAAACACCACCACGCAACTACTGCTGTAGCGCAGCCCATTTACCGACATCGTTGATCACGGAAAGTTACTTGATAAAGTCATTAAAAACAGAATTACTCCGATTGGCTGGAGAGTGTAGGTTAAAAAGTGTTTATTTACACCATCTTTGATTTACACCTAGGAAAGACGTTGACGCTATGAAGACGCTATGGCCACGTTGCTTGGCAACGCCTGCATACGGGAGATATTAAATAGTCTACTCGACTTGTAAAAATAAAAAAACCCTCGCGATTTCAACTCTAAAACACATTAAAGTATTATTAATTGATTACATATTTCATTCTTTCGTAAGTGACCATGGTACTTCGCGGAAGCAACCCTCCGCTTCGCGTCGGACGGTTCACGCCTCCGCGTCGTCCATTCATTTCTGTTAATGGACACCTCGTCGGGTTACTCCCCAATCATATTTACGGAAATGATCATCCCAAATAAACACCGATTTTGCCAAATGTAATGTTGTCAAATCATAGAGGACATCATAGAGGACATCATTCTCTCCCTTCACTCACTGCAGTTATTTTTGCCACTGCTCGTTTTAGTTTTTTCAATGTGGATTTTGGAGTTGAAACTTGTTGTCATAGGACACCTTTTATTTATTTTATTTTATTTATTTTACCCTGGCTGCACTTAGGAGTGCACATCAGCATTTCTTATTTTAATTTAATTTAACTTCTTGTTGCACTACGATTTACATGTTGTAATTACATGGATATTGCACTATTTTGGCATATTCAATTATTGTCACCCATAACAGGTAGGCAATAAAAAAGTTCTTCTGGATTTACTGTGTATTCCTGACCAAGCCATGATAGCAATGATTTTACATCCAAGTGAGTATGCAGTTCTTTAGTATTAGAAGAAAAAAAGCTTGTATATATATATATATATATTTTTTTTTTCCTCCAAACGGCGTGGTATCGGTATGGTATCGGTATCGGCCGATACTGCACAGCCGGGTATCGGTATCGGGGGCCAAAAAATGGTATCGGTGCAACACTATTTATGACCACAGTGTACCCATCTTCTGATGGCTACTTCCAGCAGGATAACGCTCCATGTCATAAAGCGCGAATCATCTCAGACTGGTTTCTTGAACATGACAATGAGTTCACTGTACTCAAATGGCCTCCACAGTCACCAGATCTCAATCCAATAGAGCACCTTTGGGATGTGGTGGAACGGGAGATTCGCATCATGGATGTGCAGCCGACAAATCTGCAGCAACTGCGTGATGCTATCATGTCAATATGGACCAAACTCTCTGAGGAATGTTTCCAGTACCTTGTTGAATCTGTGCCACGAAGGATTAAGGCAGTTCTGAAGGCAAAAGGGGGTCCAACCCGGTACTAGCAAGGTGTACCTAATAAAGTGGCCGGTGAGTGTATATTATATATATATATATATACAGTATATATTAACTGATTATATATATATATATATATATATATATATATATACACATACATACATATACATATATATATATATATATATATATATATATATATATATATATATATATATATATATATATATACACATACATACATACATATATATATATATATATATATATATATATATATATATATATATATATATATATATATTAACTGATTATATATATTTTAAATATTAACTGATTATATATTATATATATTAACTTAATTAACGGATGTGTTTTCACTTTTGCTCGCGATGTTTGGCGGTGAGATGATGATCATAAACTACAACCCACACAGAGACACTGAGGAACCAGAACCAGACCAGAACCTAAACCCAGGGAGGAGGTCCTCCTGGGTGAATGTGGTCCAGAAGGTGTGGATGTGTGTCAGTGTGTGTGAGGACCCTCCTACACCTGGGGACACTCTGTAGAAGGACAGAGAGCCAGCAGGCCGGTCCACATACACTCCTACTCTGGTGGAGTCAGGGGGGACGGGACGGATGAATGTTGGACTACCGTTGTACCAGGCAGAGTAACCATCATCACAATAAAGACTCCAGGACTTGCTGTTCCTTCCAAACATGCTGTCATCACCCTCTCCTCTCCTTGTGATTCCTCTGTATGTCACTCCTATACCAACACCTCCTCTCCTCTCCACCTCCCAGTAACAGCGGCCAGTCAGACCCTCTCTACACAACACCTGGTCCTGGAGGTCAAATCTCTCTGGGTGGTCAGGATAAGACTGATCCTCTTCAACCTTCATCACCTTCCTGTGGTCCTCAGACAGAGAGAGATATCTGAAGGCTGTGTTTGGGTCCAGTGTGAGTCCACAGGCATCTGACGGGAGAACAAGACATGATTAGGGGCTGAAGGTTGGGTCCATTCCCGGTTCTCCGGTCCGGTGCACCAGCCTAAACCGGTTTGATTGGATGCAAACCGACTGAACCGTCATGTCATGAAGAGACCAATGAAAAAGTCTCCCAGATCCAACTTGTATTGTGTTAGTAATCAGCAGGATGACAGGTGATGAACATGATGTGATGTTTAGTGGATGGTGATAGGAAATAAAAACCCGACGTGTCACTGAGTGGTTGAGTGTTGATCACTATCCTCTCTCCTCCTTCTCTAGTGGACCACAGGGTCGGGGACTTAAGAGTCAAGTGGACACCTAGTGGTCTCATCCGGTATACCGGTCCGGTCCGGTGGCTTCATATCCAACCGCTTTGACTGTTTATACACCGACCATCATCATCATCATCATCATCATCATCTACACAAACATTACCATAGAATGATAAAAATATATCCTATGATAGGTACTATAGTGCAATAGTGTGCTGTGACTTTTAAAAGCAATAGTATTTATAGTTTAAGATAATTAAAGTTAAAGTTCATTCAAATCCCATGTGTGTGTGAGTGGCTGTCTTTGCCAAAACACTGAAACCTACAAAAACGTATAAACTGCATCTACTCCCACAGTATTAACCCTACATACACATTTTATACATCAAAATGTTCAGGATGATGAGCTCATTGATCTTATGAAATACCGAAGCAATAATTTACATACTTTTCAAGATATTAAACTTTTAAAGGTTCCAATACACATACACTGTTATCAACTAAACAAAGTGAGCTCACATACAGGCTGGAAATGAAGTGTTCATACCATAGAACTGGTTCATACATACTATACGTACATGTACACATACATACGTACACATACAGGCTGGAAATGAAGTGTTCATACCATAGAACTGGTTCATACATACTATACATACATGTACATGTACACATACATACGTACACATACAGGCTGGAAATGAAGTGTTAGTACCATAGAACTGGTTCATACATACTATACATCAGGGGCGGAGCGTGAGGGGGGGCTGGAGGGGCGGCCGACCCCGGGCCCGGGTGTGGATATTACCGCGAACCCCCCCCCCCCCCCCGTCGACAATCGCACACCAGCACCCCCCCCCCCGGGTGACAAACGCGTACCGTAAAGGGCCCAGTCATTTGCCCCGCCCCCCGGCCCGCCTCTGACTTGTTCCGCTACTGCTATACATACATGTACATGTACACATACATACGTACACATACAGGCTGGAAATGAAGTGTTAGTACCAATAGAAATAGTATTCTAGTTCAAATCTAATATGAAATTCTTGTATCATTAATCATGTTATTGTAATTATAATGTTATCTCTAATATAATAACATGCATTAAATCATTATAATAGCAACAATAATAGCATTTTATCATGTTCTGAATATAAATAATTAGGATTAATAATGTTAGTAATAGCATAATTATTATGTTCTCTTACGTCTAATATAATAATGATAGCAATAATAATAATAATACCCACCAATATGTTAATAACTTCAAAAATATAACTTATAACAGCCTCATAATAAGTTTGATAATAATAAAAATAACATAAATAATAATAAAAAACAATCATTTTTATAAGAGAATACACATAATAACTATGATTAATATTGTTAGTATCATGATTATTATGATATGATTATGTCTAATAATAAAAACAATACTACTAATAATCCTCATTATAACAATACTATTGGATTTAGTTATTTTAATGCCACCTAGTGGAGTGAGGGAGAGACAGCAGGTTTTCAATTCATTTCTAACACATCTCATCTCCATCATCTCCGCCTCTACGTTGAAACCACCAAACTGTGAGTCACTTGATGCGCTACGTTGGAGCTCGCCCTATACTGGCTCAGAAAACACTTTAAAGGCCGCGGTATACTCGCCGTTCCCAAGCTGTCGCGCGACGTTGTGACGTCAAAATGACGTAGATCAGGCCGGCGCGACAGGATTTTGGCCCGAACGCGCCGTGTCGCGCACAGCTCTTTTTTTTCAGCGGCGCGCGACAAAGCGGAAACAGAAACACGGACGAGTTCGAAGGCACATTGTAATGCGCCTTCAGTGTTTCCCCTACTATGTATTCAGCAGTGGCGCAGCGCCACTGCTGGAAAATCAGCGCCACTGCAAAAATCTTCACATGATCGGTATTTAGCACAACTACAACGTCATCTTGAAATTGCCAAGCGTTAAAGGGGAAATGAACCCAAAAACAACACTATGCTCCAACACTATATTTCATCACATGCAGTGGCGCAAAAAGTGGGTATGCGCTGTATGCGGCGCATAGGGGCGCCGCACCAGGGGGGCGCCAAAGGGGGGGCGCCAAAGCGATGGAAGCGATCGTGCAGCACCCCCCCTCCCCCCCGCTCAACAATCGCGCAGCACCCCCCCCCCCCCCCCCCCCCCCCCCCCCCCCGCTCAACAATCGCGCAACCCGTAATATCTATGGGGGGGGGCGCCAAAATTGTTGTTGCATACCCCCCTGACTCTGGGTAGTTGCACCCCTGATCACATGAATAAAGTTGATTGTGCTGCCATCAAATGTACTAACTCCATATAAAAAAGAAAAGAATTTAACGGCTACAGTAACGGTGATTTGACGCGTCATCAAATCACCTGAAGAAAAATGCAGGACTACAAGTTATGAACGTTCTGAATGTGAATCTTCAGGAGAGCAGCCCTCTCGGACACACACACACACACAGGGGTTGAAATAAGGCTGTTTTACTCGCCAAATGCGAGTAATTTTTGTATTTGTCGAGTAATTTATGAAGACCACTCGCCACTCTGGCGAGTAATCTAAGAATTCGCCGCGATTGCTGCGGAGTGCGGACCCGCCAGCAACGGACCCACTAGCCGCGGACCCGACCGCGCAGCACCCACCGCCGTCTACAATCGCTGTTAACAGCATGTTACAGCGGTAACAGCATGTGTGTGTCTGAGAGGGCTGCTCTATTCGGACACATTACTATGAAGCCCCGGTGACGGTGTGGGAGTGCGGATGATAATAAAACAGCGGTAACAGCGATTGTAGACGGCGGTGGGTGCTGCGCGGTCGGGTCCGCGGCTAGTGGGTCCGTTGCTGGCGGGTCCGCGGCAATCGCGGCGAATTCTTAGATTACTCGCCAGAGTGGCGAGTGGTCTTCATAAATTACTTGACAAATACAAAAATTACTCGCATTTGGCGAGTAAAACAGCCTTATTTCAACCCCTGTGTGTGTGTGTGTCCGAGAGGGCTGCTCTCCTGAAGATTCACATTCAGAACGTTCATAACTTGTAGTCCTGCATTTTTCTTCCGGTGATTTGATGACACGTCAAATCACCGTTACTGTAGCCGTTAAATTCTTTTCTTTTTTATATGGAGTTAGTACATTTGATGCCTGGCAGCACAATCAACTTTATTCATGTGATGAAATATAGTGTTGGAGCATAGTGTTGTTTTTGGGTTCATTTCCCCTTTAAGACAACATTTTCAATATGTTTTGCCCCAATCAATTTCTACCAATAATGTAAATAAAAGCTTAAAATTAACACAAAAGAAAAACATGAGTAATCCTGTCTAAAATTATAAAATCAAGATTTCTGTTTCTGACCAGTTCAAGGTACGTGCTCCAATATTAAATCTGTTGATGGTATATCATATTTGTCTCAAAATGTCCATTTCTATCCACAAAACTTGCCAGAAGTTATGGTTTAAGGGGTTATTAAAAAAAAAAATCTTCCGGAGGTGAATGCCCCCAGACCCCTGCGCGCCGCCGCGTGCGGCTTGCCTCCGTTAAGTAACAGCACCACTGCTGGAAAAATTTCTAGGGGAAACACTGGCCTTATTGCTAAGGCTTCTTCCTTTATATGTTCTGTTTTATTGTGTGGTGTAGGCCTATATTCTTTCGCTAATAAACCGTGGTTTTACGTAAGTGCTGTCTACTGTTGTTGTGGTCAAAGACGAGTGGAATTACGTGGCTGAAAAACTATCTCAAAGCGGCATTAAGTTATAAAATACAATTATATAAAATAATCATTAAGTTATAAAATAAAAGTATATAAGATAATCACTACGTTATTAAGATAGATGCTTACAAACACTATTCATATGAGAACTGCTGCCATACACTGGACTGTTGATGGCTGACCAGGTGTGGCAGTGATGTAGAATAATAGCAATGTAAAGTAATAGACATAATGCTGTAGCCTATAGTGAGAGACATCCCGGTGAACTATTCTATGAAGACACAGGGGTGTCAGTATTAGCATATCTCTTCTTCTACTGCGTAGAAATAGCAGAGTTGGTCGCCTTTCCTCAGTGGCGCCACCTCTGTTCAGGAGAAGACTGCAACTAAGTGTCGCGGCCACCAGCGCGAGTATAAATAGCTACCGTCCTCCCGTGACGTCACATTGTCGCGCGACAGCTTGGGAGCGGCGAGTATACCGCGGCCTTAAGACCACTACACAGTTTATACAAGGAGGAGTCATTGGGATTGTTAACAATATTAGTATAAGATACATGAGGTCTTCATTCCCAGTAGGATTTGAATGAATGGACGTCACCTACTGCTGTGTGGATGGATGTGGTGGAATATATGAACTATACACCACATCAAATATATCAGCTGCTATGATATATAGTTAATTAAACAAGCTTTGTATAAAGTATGTGCTCCTAGAAATAGCTCCCTTCCTCTCTCCAATTAAAAGGTTAGTTAGCATTGGCATCTCCACTGTAGCCAGGAAGTGTGGTACTGAGGCCATGCATCTCCTCACTTCTTTCTTGTGCCGATCCCTTAGTTGTCTTGTGTCCTTGCAGACATGTCCACTTCCCCCCATAGTGTAATGCAAATGAACCTGGCCTTGGCCATGGCCAGGTCCAGAGGCGTCACTAGGTTTTAAGGACAGGGGGGGGGCTTAGCCCCAAGGAGATGCACAGGAGAGGGGGGGGGGGTGCGCGCGATCGTAACACACCCCGGACCTACGACCGGCGGGGGGGTGGGGGGGGGGGAAGTGAAGGTAAACTGACAGATTTATGATCACATTTAAGTCCTTAATGACTTGATGATTATTTATGATGCTGGCCGCTTTATATTGAATTTGTTGGCATTTTTTTATTAAAAAAATAAACACCAAACTATTTAGGGGGGCTTAAGACTATTTTCCCCCTAAAAGAGGCCCAACGACGCCACTGGCCAGGTCACTCCCCTCACCTTTTGTTTCCCTTGTTGTTACTGCCCACGATGTGAAAGTGTCCCTATAAGAGTCATGTCCACCCATTGTCTCTCTGAAGAGGTTAAAGGCCGCGGTATACTCGCCGTTCCCAAGCTGTCGCGCGACAATGTGACGTCACGGGAGCACGGTAACTATTTATACTCGCACTGGTGGCCGCGACAGAAGTTGCAGTCTTCTACTGAAGAGAGGTGGCGCCACTGAGGAAAGGCTACCGACTCTGCTATTACTACGCAGTAGAAGAAGAGATATGCTAATACTGGCACCCCTGTGTCTTCATTAGAATAGTTCACCGGGATGTCTCTCACTATACAGCATTATGTCTTATTAGTGCCACGGGGCAATCGCACCGAGCACTGGCCCCTACAGCTAAAGCTGTGGGGGCGAAGCCCCGAGCACTATTGTTATTGTGTGGATTTTTTCTTATTATTATTCCTCTTCCGGACTAATTTCGATTTGCTACTAGTCCTCTCTTCGAGTTGTAGGACAAATGATATATCAAAATGTGCGTCTTCATCGGGATCGGTGTGCTATTCAATTTCTTAAAATAATACGAATTTTTCGCGACGTAAGTCGCGAAAAATAGAGGAAAATTTCCCATAGAGAATGAATGGGAGGAGGTAAAAAAACAAAGACTTTTCGTACTGCCTACTGCTGTCTGCTGCTCCGGCATACTTTCACCTAGAAACTCAATTTAACCTTTAAACAGTAGACACAAGTCTTGTGTATTTGGTGTATTATTCCACGTTTTGATACGTCATATCGTTTTTAATCAATCACTGATCAATGACCATGATCATTTTGGGAGAAATTATGAGATTATAATGGGTGTGTATTGCGAGGAATGTTCGTGTCAGAGTGCAGGTTAGAGTGGGAGAGAGCTCAAAATTAATCCAGATTTGTTCTCTTTCCACGCTGCTCCTGGCCACAATTTACACTTTACACACATGATCTTTTCCAAATTTGTAGACATACTTGTTCTGTCGCTCACAATGTGCTCAAAAAATCAGAGAGACTTACAGAATTTGAATTAGCAGCCTCTAAGTGCGGCCAGTCTGTCTCTTCTCCTCATTAACTCCAATACAAATATTTTCTGAGAGAAGCAGAACGGACCCCTGTTTTAAACTTGCAAGTGTGTCCACAATATTTACTGTAGAAACACTATAGAAACACCAAATCGTTCAGGAAGTCCTTACAGTGATGATGGTGTCGTTTTTTATCTGATACGTGCTACCGTTTTGTCAGAATAAGCCCAAATGTGAGACCAGTGCAGAGGCAGAAAAGCGCTATTTTTCTCAACGGTTCTTTCAGCCTCAGCCTGGGGGCTATCGCGCGCAGGTGTGCGCGCGTGATCTAATTACGGTTGGTTAGTCAGTTTAACTGGCGTGAGGCTGTTGTCAGGCAAACCCTACAGATATCCGTCGTCTGATTGGACGGCGGCTTCCGCGTTGATCACGGTACACAGGAAAACATTGCTTTATGATGGCGGCGGTACACGGGAAAGAGGTGGCGGCGGGACACGGGCACTGCTTCTGGTAAGATTCGCCGTTTTGAATCTCAAATACAGGTCCACGGTGGTGTGTTAAAACCCACGCGCGCACACACACGCGTTATTTTTTTTCTTTTCCAATAGCCCCGCTGTATAGCGACCCGGCTGAAACACGGGAGGACACGCTATATTTATCAAAGCTTGGTCGCCGTGCTTAGGCTACAGCCACACTACTAGGTTTTGAATCTCAAATGGATGATTTGTTTATACACTTTTACACCAGTCAGCAAATACGGTACAGGTCCACCGTGGTGTGTTAAAACCCGCCGTACACACACACACGCGTTTTTTTTCCAATAGCCCCGCAGTATATGGACTCAACTGAAACACGGGAGGACGCGCTGTTTTATCAAAGCTTGGTCGCCGTGCTTAGGCTTAGGGCTTTCTTAAGAACACACAATGAGAAGTAATACTCTTTGGATGAGACTGAAACTCTCCGTTTAATGGCGCATAATCACTCCTCGCTAGAACAACATTACCTCCTCACCGGAACCACACACACGTCGCCAATCACCATGGCAACTCCATAAACAAATCCCATTTACACTAGTCCCCACTGGAGTGTTACATTACTACGTTTTGAATCTCAAATGGACCATTGGTTTATACACTTTTACACCAGTCAGCAAATATGCTACAGGTCCACAGTGGTGTGTTAAAACCCGCCGCACACACGCACGCGTTTTTT
This sequence comes from Merluccius polli, assembly GCA_030340625.1. Lineage (NCBI taxonomy): Eukaryota > Metazoa > Chordata > Actinopteri > Gadiformes > Merlucciidae > Merluccius > Merluccius polli. The sequence continues at coordinate 53,724 of JAOPHQ010000579.1, forward strand.
TCCAATGTCCGCGCAGTATGCTGAAACACGGGAGGACGCGCTGTATTTATGAAAGCTTGGTCGCCGTGCTTAGTGTACATTCACACTACGTTTTGAATGTCAAATGGACCATTGGTTTATACACTTTTACACCAGTCAGCAAATATGCTACAGGTCCACAGTTGTGTTAAAACCCGCCGCACACACGCACACACGCACACACGCACACACACGCGTTTTTTATATATACTGCAATAGCCCTGCAGTATATAGACCCGGCTGAAACACGGGAGGACACGCTGTATTTATCAAATTGATTGGGTCTTATTAGCAGGGGTTAAAGCAAAAAAAAATCATCTGACTGAAAATGTATTTAGGTATCACTTTGGGTCATGGCCGCATACTGCCTCGATGGTAACACTTTACAATAAGGTACGCAAAACGCGGGTAGTTACTGAGGAACAAATGAGTAACGAATGATGAACGACCAGGGGCCTAACTGGGGCCCTAACAGGGCCCTAAGTGACAGTTACTCAGTAACTACTGAGGAATTACTGGTAAACAGACTAGGGGACTACTGTATTCGTTACTGAGTAACTGTCACTTAGGGCCCAGTTAGGGCCCCAGTTAGGGCCCTGGTCGTTCATCATTCGTTACTCAGTAACGAATACAGTAGTCCCCTAGTCTGTTTAGCAGTAACTCCTCAGTAGTTACTGAGTAACTGTCACACATTATGTAATATGTTACTACATATTACATAATGTACACACTCGGGCAGTAGCCCCCGTGGCACTTTCAAAATTTCCCCCGAGGGAATTTTCTAGTTATTATATATTATATTACTTTACATTGCTGTTATTCTACATCACTGCCCCACCTGTCAGCCGTCAACAGTACTGTATGGCAGCAGTTCTCATATGAATAGTGTTTGTAAGCATCCATCTTAATAACTTAATGATTATCTTATATACTTTTATTTTATAACTTACTGCCGCTTTGAGATAGTTTTTCAGCCACGTAATTCCACTCGTCTTTGACCACAACAACAGTAGACAGCACTTACATAAAACCACGGTTTATTAGCGAAAGAATATAGGCCTACACCACACAATGAAATAGAACATATAATGAAAGAAGCCTTTTAGCAATAAGGCGCATTAAAATGTGCCTTCGAACTCATCCGTGTTTGTTTCCGCTTTGTCGCGCGCCGCTGAAAAAAAAAGAGAGGTGCGCGACACGGCGCGAACGGGCCAAAATCCTGTCGCACCGGCGAGATCTACGTCATTTTGACGTCACAATGGCGCGCGACAGCTTGGGAACGGCGAGTATACCGCGGCCTTAATGCTCCCATGTGTCTTCCCATGATCATGACTTAAATCAAATACTTGAACTTGGACTTCAATGAAGTGTCCATCTAAAAAGTGCGTGTGTGTGGTGATGAATCAAACTAAACAGACACTTACACTTCTTTAGAGCTGGTTTCAGCCTCCCCACTCCACCATGCTCCACACTGGGGGGGAAACACAGTGAGAGCAGCATGTTGGCTTTAAACATGGAAACATTCACCTTCATCATCTGCTGGATCATCACTTTCTACACAACATGAGTTACAGTTACACTTCATCTAGCAGGCGGTTGAACCCTTGGAGGAGACATTGTCTCACTGAGTGGTGAGCTGTCCTCTCCATACCTGAGAGTGTCCAGTCTCCAGCCTGGATCCTCCAGTCCAGCAGAGAGCAGCGTAACTCCTGAGTCTCCTGCAGGGTGATTGTAGCTCAGGTCCAGCTCTCTCAGATGGGAGGGGTTGGAGCTCAGAGCTGAGGCCAGAGAAGCACAGCCTTCCTGTGTGACCATGCAGCCAGACAACCTACACACACACACACACACACACACACACACACACACACACACACACACACACACACACACACACACACACACAGTTATTCATATTAAACAAATCTATATTTAGGCGTGTGATTTCTAACTTTAATGGATGTAAATCTGTTAAATGTCTTCTGATGAGGAGCCTTGTGGTGGGACTTATTGCACATTGAGTCCAACTGACCTGAGAGTCTCCAGTCTACAGTGTGGACTCCCCAGTCCAGCAGAGAGCAGCTCCACTCCTGAATCCTGCAGATCATTGGTACTCAGGTCCAGCTCTCTCAGGCTAGAGGAGTTGGAGCTGAGAACTGAGGCCAGAGCTTCACAGCATCTCTCTGACAGATGACAGCCATTCAGCCTGCACACAAAATAAATAATGTTAGGAACTGGGATGTATTCAAATTAAAAACCTTTACTACTTTTACATTATGAATGTTAATCAATTAGTACTTTAAATGTTAATAGATGTCACAAAGATCAGTTAAAATATGAAACAAAAGGTATCATTAAAATGTCCCAAAATCAGTTTTAAGAGGCTGTAATTAAACTTTACTAAACAACTCTAAACCCCACCTTACTGTCTGACTACATGATAATGAGTAGAATAGAAATGTAATATAACATACACCTTATACTGTCATTAACAAACTAAGAATATAACATACACCTTATACTGTCATTAACAAACTAAGAATATAACATACACCTTATACTGTCATTAACAAACTAAGAATATAACATTTACCTTATACTGTCATTAACAAACTAAGAATATAACATTTACCTTATACTGTCATTAACACAAGAATATAACATACACCTTATACTGTCATTAACAAACTAAGAATATAACATTTACCTTATACTGTCATTAACACAAGAATATAACATACACCTTATACTGTCATTAACAAACTAAGAATATAACATGCACCTTATACTGTCATTAACACACTAAGAATATAACATACACCTTATACTGTCATTAACAAACTAAGAATATAACATACACCTTATATTGTCATTAACAAACTAAGAATATAACATACACCTTATACTGTCATTAACAAACTAACAATATAACATACACCTTATACTGTCATTAACAAACTAACAATATAACATACACCTTATACTGTCATTAACAAACTAACAATATAACATACACCTTATACTGTCATTAACACACTAAGAATATAACATACACCTTATACTGTCATTAACAAACTAAGAATATAACATACACCTTATACTGTCATTAACAAACTAAGAATATATCATACACCTTATACTGTCATTAACAAACTAAGAATATAACATACACCTTATACTGTCATTAACAAACTAAGAATATAACATACACCTTATACTGTCATTAACAAACTAAGAATATAACATACACCTTATACTGTCATTAACAAACTAAGAATATAACATAAACCTTATACTGTCATTAACAAACTAACTATAAATATGTTGAGTTATTCCTATGAAGTGGACATATTTATTGTATTTATTTAGACCTGTGAACTTTTATGGACGTAAATCTGTTAACCTCTTAACTCCCAGCGTCCCGTATACAGGGGACGGTGGGGGGGCACTATTACTATATACTGTGTTTATGTTCATATTCATTAGCTGTAAGAGTTATAAGCTGATATATTTAGACGTCATTTAGGAGGACCTTCTCCAACAAGGGGGCGGTAGTTAAGAGGTGTTAAATGTCTTCTGATGAGGAGCCTTGTGGTGGGACTGTTTGCATATTGAGTCCAACTGACCTGAGAGTCTCCAGTCTACAGTGTGGACTCCCCAGTCCAGCAGAGAGCAGCTTCACTCCTGAATCCTGCAGATCATTGGTACTCAGGTCCAGCTCTCTCAGACTAGAGGAGTTGGAGCTGAGAACTGAGGCCAGAGCTTCACAGCAGAACTCTGACAGATGACAGCCATTCAGCCTGCACACAAAATAAACAATGTTAGGAACTGGGAGGAAATGTTTTAAAATTAAAAACCTTTACTACTTTTTACATTATGAATGTTAATAAATTAGATCTTTAAATGTTAATAGATGTCACAAAGATCAGTTAAAATATGAAACAAAAGGTATCATTAAAATGTCCCAAAATCAGTTTTAAGAGGCTGTAATTAAACTTTACTAAACAACTCGAAACCCCACCTTACTGTCTGAGTACATGATAATGAGTAGAATAACAATGTAATATAACATACACCTTATACTGTCATTAACAAACTAAGAATATAACATACACCTTATACTGTCATTAACAAACTAAGAATATAACATATACCTTATACTGTCATTAACAAACTAGGAATATAACATACACCGTATACTGTCATTAACACACTAAGAATATAACATACACCTTATACTGTCATTAACACACTAACAATATAACATACACCTTATACTGTCATTAACAAACTAAGAATATAACATACACCTTATACTGTCATAAACAAACTAAGAATATAACATACACCTTATACTGTCATTAACAAACTAAGAATATAACATATACCTTATACTGTCATTAACAAACTAAGAATATAACATACACCTTATACTGTCATTAACAAACTAACTATAAATATGTTGAGTTATTCCTATGAAGTGGACATATTTATTGTATTTATTTAGACCTGTGAACTTTTATGGATGTAAATCTGTTAACCTCTTAACTCCCAGCGTCCCGTATACAGGGGACGGTGGGGGGGCACTATTACTATATACTGTGTTTATGTTCATATTCATTAGCTGTAAGAGTCATAAGCTGATATATTTAGACGTCATTTAGGAGGACCTTCTCCAACAAGGGGGCGGTAGTTAAGAGGTGTTAAATGTCTTCTGGTGAGGAGCCTTGTGGTGGGACTGTTTGCACATTGAGTCCAACTGACCTGAGAGTCTCCAGTCTACAGTGTGGACTCCCCAGTCCAGCAGAGAGCAGCTTCACTCCTGAATCCTGCAGATCATTGGTACTCAGGTCCAGCTCTCTCAGACTAGAGGAGTTGGAGCTGAGAACTGAGGCCAGAGCTTCACAGCATCTCTCTGACAGATTACAGCCATTCAGCCTTCACACAAAATAAACAATGTTAGGAACTGGGATGAAATGTTTTATTCATGTCAATGAATCAGATCTTTAAACCATAACTATGTGGTGGAAAATGTTGAATATTGAATTAGTTTTGTTGTTTGTGAATATTTGTATATTATTATAACTTTTATATTCTATTATTATGTATATTGTGTTGTGTGTATTGTAGTACATGTTATTAGTGAACCTACAGAGATATTTTGTATGTTATTATAACTTTTATAATCTAGTATTATATATATTGTGTTGTGTGTATTGTAATACATGTTATTAGTGAACCTACAGAGATGTTTTGTATATTATTATAACTTTTATATTCTAGTATTATGTATATTGTGTTGTGTGTATTGTAATACATGTTATTAGTTAACCTACAGAGATGTTTTGTATATTATTATAACTTTTATAATCTAGTATTATGTAGATTGTGTTGTGTGTATTGTGATACATGTTATTAGTGAACCTAATGAGATGTTTTGTATATTATTATAACTTTTATATTCTAGTATTATGTATTTTGTGTTGTGTGTATTGTAATACATGTTATTAGTGAACCTACAGAGATGTTTTGTATATTATTATAACTTTTATAATCTAGTATTATGTAGATTGTGTTGTGTGTATTGTGATACATGTTATCAGTGAACCTACAGAGATGTTTTGTATATTATTATAACTTTTATATTCTAGTATTATGTATATTGTAATTAGTGGTGGGCCGTTATCGGCGTTATCGCGCTGCGATAACGCGAGACTCTTATCGCGCGATAAAAAAATGATCACCGTTAATCTATTGTCAAAGTTGGGTTGGGAGCTGAGTCTATACCGGATTTCCACCAAGGAAGGTAAGCGCCGCGGAACGGCTGCGTCCTCTGCCCGGTGACCCCCCCCAACACGTTCTCATCCCAACTCGTAATATGCCGACGATTTGTCACGCCCCTAGACGTCTGATACTGACGCAAAAGGTACCCTCCCGCGTCTGTGTGAAACGATCTGGGGGTTCTCATAAACCCGTTCGCGGTGGTAAGAGACAAGCAGAGTCTACAGCGTCCGCTCGCAGAGCAGAGTCTACAGCGTCCGCAGTCTACTGTGAAACAATTCACTCCAAAAAGGGTTATGGTTAGGGTTAGGGTTAGCGTAATCTATCACAGTGACCGGGTTATTATTGGAGTGAATGGACGCTGTAGACTCTGCTCGTCTCTTACCACCGCGAACGGGTTTATGAGAACCCAGATCGTTTCACACAGACGTGGGAGGGTACCTTTTGCGTCAATGTCAGACGTCTAGGGGCGTGACAAATCGTCGGTATATTACGAGTTGGGATGAGAACGGGCTGCCGCTGCCCCCCCCCCCCCCCCCCCCCCCCGTCGGTCGTAGGTCTGGGCAGTGGCGCCTTAATGCACGGGCTTACTCGGCCAATCAGGGGCCTCTTAAAAAATATATATTTAAAAAAAGATGATGAACGTCCGTATTCGCGGTGTCATTACTGACCCCCCCCCCCCCCCCCCCCCCCCCCCGTCAACAATCGCGCACCTCTCCCCCCCCCCCCCCCCCCCATCAACAATCGCGCACCTCTCCCCCTCCGGTCAACAGTCGCGCATCCCCCCCGTCAACAATCGCGCCCCCCCCGTCAACAATCGCGCACCTCTCCCCCTCCGGTCAACAATCGCGCACCTCCCCCCCTCAACAACCGCGCAGACTTATTTTTAGTCATTATTTAGGTAGCACATGCATATTATGAATGCCTTCGACAGATTTCAAATGAGCCATTTTAATCTAGATTAATTCCAAGATTACAATTAGATTAATCTAGATTAAAGAAATTAATCTATGCCCAACACTAATTGTAATACATGTTATTAGTGAACCTACAGAGATGTTTTGGAGGCTTTGACCACTGGCAGCAGCCTCAGAAGAGCCTTCTCTGAAGCGGAGTATTTCTTCAGGTCAAACACGTCCAGCTCCTCTTCTGATGTCAGTAAGATGAAGACCAGAGCTGACCACTGAGCAGGGGAGAGAGATGCTGTGGAGAGACTTCCTGGTGTCAGGTAACGTTGGATCTGCTCCACAAGAGAACGGTCGTTCAGCTCATTCAGACAGTGGAACAGATTGATGCTTCTCTCTGGAGAGAGATCTCCACTTATCTTCTCCTTGATGTAAGACACTGTTTCCTGATTGGTCAGTGAGCTACTTCCTGTCTGTCCCAGCAGACCTCGTAGAAGAATCTGATTGGTCTCCAGAGAGAGGCCCAGGAGGAAGCGGAGGAACAAGTCCAGGTGTCCGTTCTCACTCTGTAAGGCCTTGTCCACAGCACTCTGGTAGAGGAGGGAGACGTTGGGTTTCTTTCTAACAAGAATAGACCGCTTGGGTCGTGGTTGTTCTTGTGAGAGCAGATTGCCACCAGTTTTGATGAAGGACCGAAAGGCATAAAGGGCAGCCAGAAACTCCTGGATGCTCAGATGGACAAAGCAGAAGACCTTGTCCTGGTACAGCCCACACTCCTCTTTAAAGATCTGGGTGAACACTCCTGAGTACACTGAGGCGGCTCTGATATCGATGCCACACTCTGCCAGGTCTGCCTGGTAGAAGATCAGGTTGCCTTTCTCCAGCTGGTTAAAAGCCAGTTTTCCCAGAGAAACAATGATCTTCCTGCTTTTTGAACTCCAGTGTGGATCTGTTTCAGCTCTCCCATGATACTTCCTGTCCCCCTGTATGGACTGAACCCTCAGGAAGTGGATGTACATCTGAGTCACAGTGTTGGGCATCTCTTCTCCTCTCTGGGATGTTGTGAAGAGGTCCTCCATAACTGTAGCAGAGATCCAACAGAAGACTGGGATGTGACACATGATGTGGAGGCTTCGTGATTTCTTGACGTGGGAGATGATTTTCCTGGCCAGCGTCTCATCACTGAATTTCTTCATGAAGTACTCCTCCTTTTGTGGGTCGTTGAAGCCTCTCACCTCTGTCACCATGCCAACACACTCAGCAGGGATCTGATTGGCTGCCGCAGGGCGTGTGGTTATCCAGATGCGAGCAGAGGGAAGCAGGTCGCCCCTGATGAGGTTTGTCAGCAGCACGTCCACCGAGGTCGGCGCTGTGACATCAGTCCAGATCCGGTTCTTCTGGAAGTCCAGAGGAAGTCGACACTCATCCAGACCATCCAAGATGAAGACAACTTGGAACCGCTCGTATCTGCAGATTCCTGCTTGCTTGGTCTCAACAAAGAAGTAATGAAGAAGTTCAACCAAGCTGAACTCTTTCCCTTTCAGTAAATTCAGCTCTCTGAAAGTGAAGGGAAATGTGAAGTGTATGTCGTGGTTGGCTTTGCCTTCAGCCCAGTCCAGAGTGAACTTGTGTGTTAAGACAGTTTTACCAATGCCGGCCACACCAGTTGTCATTATCGTTCTGATTGGTTGATCTTGTCCAGGTAAGGGTATAAAGATGTCTTCACATTTGATTGGCGTTTCCTCCTTGGCTGGTTTCCTGGAAGCTGTTTCAATCAGTCTGACCTCATGTTCCTTGTTGACGTCTCCACTGCCTCTCTCTGTGATGAAGAGCTCTGTGTAGAAGTCATTCAGGTCGGTTGGCTGTCCTGCTTTAGCGATTCCCTCAAACACACGCCTGAACTTCTCCTTCAGATGAGACCTGAATTTACGTTGGCACTCGACAGGTCCTAAATGAGAAAACAACAGAAGACATCAGTTAATGGATGGTGCCTTCAAACATCAATATTTCCTGTTAAATGATATTTATTGTTTCATTACTTGATTACTTGAACATATTTCAGGATTATTGTGATATTTCCACAGCAATATGATTGGTGTAATGACAGGAGTAGTATTATAAATGTCTTATAGCCTGCTAAGTAGTGCTATCATTGTTATGTATCAGAGGAAAGAGACTTGTTATGCTGATATAAAAAGATAGTGTTGCATCTCTGATCCACTGAGTTATTCTGCTGTTGATCTGCACTATATTGTTTAACATTATTTAACCTGTTAGACCAACAATAACCCTACATATCTGGATCAAACCATTTAACCTGATAACCCCACAATAACCGTACATATCTGGATCAAACCATTTAACCTGACAGATCCACAATAACCCTACATATCTGGATCAAACCAGTAAACCTTATACCCCCACAATAACCCTACATATCTGGATCAAACCATTTAACCTGATAGACCCACAATAACCCTACATATCTGGATCAAACCATTTAACCTGATACCCCCACAATAACCCTACATATTTGGATCAAACCAGTTGACCTGGCAGATCCACAATAACCCTACATATCTGGATCAAAGCATTTAACCTGATACCCCCACAATAACCCTACATATCTGGATCAAACCATTTAACCTGATACCCCCACAATAACCCTACATGTCTGGATTAAACCAAACAAAGTTCAGTTCATACTTTTCAGAAATGTGGACAGTTTGCTTTGTCTTAAAGGGACACTAAGTAGTTTTTTCCCACATCTAGTGGTCACATTGTATTTTGCATTCAAACGAATTTATGCTCTCTAGCGCCTCGCGTTTTCCAACTACGGCAAGCGGTATTAGTCAAGATTCAAGAAGTTATGACAACATGATAACATGTCTTCAAACACCACTTCATCAAGTTTTGTTTCGGATGATGAGGTACGTTCAGTGCTCAAAGTGGAAAAAAATAAGTGCCGGTACGGTACTCCCTTATTCACATAGAAGCGACGGGGGGGGGGGGGGGGGGGGGGGGGTGCGCGATATTAACCCACCCCGGACCTACGACCGACGGGGGGGGGGATATGAACCCACCCCGGACCTACGACCAACGGGGGGGGGGGGGGGGGGCGCGATCGTAACCCACCGCGGACCAACGACCGCAGCCTGTGACAAGTGCCGGTACGCAAGAAAAAGTGCCGGTACGCTAAAGGGTAAAATGTAGAAGTACCGGTGCGTACCGGCCCACTTCGAGCACTGGGTACGTTATTTCAAACAAACTTCAAACTGCATTGAATCATTCGTGTGAGCATGTAGTAATTACTCCTCGAGCAAGATAGTGAATTATGTTCTCAAGTTTATATCGTTTTTTAAGTGACAAGCGCGTCTCGCTAAGCTCCTTCTCTGTTCCACAGTCACTGTTCCGCTGGCTCTGAGTGAAAACGCGTTTAGCCTTACCTGTACCACGTAGTGCTTTTTGTCCCTCTCGGCAGTTCATAGACCGGAAAGACATGGCAGCCTCCATAGAGCTTGGGCTTCAGCCCGGGGCCTCGGCCAATCAGGGGCCTCTTAAAAAATATATATTTAAAAAAAGATGATAAACGTCCGTATTCGCGGTGTCATTACTGACCCCCCTCCCCCCGTCAGCAATCGCGCACCTCTCCCCCTCCGGTCAACAATCGTGCACCTCCCCCCCGTCAATAATTGCGCAGACTTATTTTTAGTCATTATTTAGGTAGCACACGCATATTATGAATGCCTTCGACAGAATTCAAATGAGCCATTTTAATCTAGATTAATTCCAAGATTAGTTAGATTAAAGAAATTAATCTATGCCCACCACTAATATATATATATATATATATATACTGTATATATATATATATATATATATATTAAGGCGCCACTGCCCAGACCTACGACCGATGGGGGGGGCAGCCCGTTCTCATCCCAACTCGTAATATGCCGACGATTTGTCACGCCCCTAGACGTCTGATACTGACGCAAAAGGTACCCTCCCGGTCTGTGTGAAACGATCTGGGTTCTCATAAACCCGTTCGCGGTGGTAAGAGACGAGCAGAGTCTACAGCGTCCGCTCACAGAGCAGAGCCTACAGCGTCCGCAGTCTACTGTGAAACAATTCACTCCAAAAAGGGTTAGGGTTATGGTTAGGGTTAGCGTAATCTATCACCGTGACCGGGTTATTATTGGAGTGAATGGACGCTATAGACTCTGCTCGGATTTATTCATGAATGAAGACGTTGATTTGAGGTAATAAATTACTAAAAAAACGACTTAGTGTCCCTTTAAGTCTCTTGTTTTCAAAATAAGAGCCTTCTCATTTGAAACTAACAGTCTCTTCTTTTTTCAAAATAAGAGTCTCTTACTGCTCTGTTTCAAACTAAGAGTCTGTTACTGGTCTGTTTTCAAAATAAGAGTCTCTTACCACCCCACAGTGTGTCGGCCAGTTCCTCCTGGTTCATCTCCATCAGGCAGAGCTTTGTGATGTCTACCACTCCCTCTATGGCGCGCCTCCTCTGCTCCTCTTTCTTACCGTCCTCCTCCTCCCTCTGACTCTCTGAGCATTGTGGGTAATCTGGGAAGAGACCCCTCCAGAGCTTCTTCAGCTCATTGTCTAGAAAAGTGTGTGCGTCCTCCTCAGCCCTCTGGAGCAGAACAAACATCAATGTGAACTTGACTCTGAACTGACTGAGGACATCAGAAGCATCTGTCCTAGATTCACGTCCCGCTGGTCTAAAGAGGGAAGCCTGGAGACCATCAGCACCACAAGAGATGCTTTCTAATGTTCATGTAGAGCTGGAGTCAAATGTCTTGTTGGACGTTTACACACCTTGATCAGCTCTGTTTGATACTGCTGTACAGACTGAGCACTGGTAACCTTTGACCTCTCCTGGTGTCGTCTGTGGAGAGAACACACACACACACACACACACACACACACACACAGCTATATTTCTCCTGACTTGTAAACATCAGTATCAGTAGAGTCTGATAACAACCAACTGGTCTGTTTTCATCATCTGTTTGAAACTCCTACCTCTCCTCTCTGGAGGGGCGGCCATCTTTAAATTCAGGAACTTGACCCATAGACCAGACACTCTTCATGGAGACACACCTGTACCTAACCAGGCTGAGCTGTACCACCTGTACCTAACCAGGCTGACCTGTACCACCCGTACCTAACCAGGCTGACCTGTACCACCTGTACCTAACCAGGCTGACCTGTACCACCTGTACCTAACCAGGCTGACCTGTACCACCTGTACTTAACCAGGCTGACCTGTACCACCTGTACCTAACCAGGCTGACCTGTACCACCTGTACCTAACCAGGCTGACTGAGAAGGCAGACAAGCTCTGCACGGAGGATGTGAAATATACAGATTAGGGGATGTGAAATATATGGACTAGGGGATGTGAAATATACAGACTAGGGGATGTGAAATATATGGACTAGGGGGTGTGAAATATATGGACTAGGGGATGTGAAATATACAGACTAGGGGATGTGAAATATACACAGACTAGGGGATGTGAAATATACAGACTAGGGGATGTGAAATATACGGACTAGGGGATGTGAAATATACAGACTAGGGGATGTGAAATATACGGACTAGGGGATGTGAAATATACAGACTAGGGGATGTGAAATATACAGACTAGGGGATGTGAAATATACAGACTAGGGGATGTGAAATATACGGACTAGGGGATGTGAAATTTACGGACTAGAGGATGTGAAATATACGGACTAGGGGATGTGAAATATACAGACTAGGGGATGTGAAATATACAGACTAGGGGATGTGAAATATACGGACTAGGGGATGTGAAATATACGGACTAGGGGATGTGAAATTTAAAACTAGGGGTTGTGAAATATACGGACTAGGGTATGTGAAATTTAAGGACTAGGGGATGTGAAATATATGGACTAGGGGATGTGAAATATACAGACTAGGGGATGTGAAATATATGGACTAGGGGATGTGAAATTTACGGACTAGGGGATGTGAAATATATGGATATAGGGCAGTGGTCACCAACTTGTCGATCGGAGGCATTCAAGTGGATCGCAAACATGAGGAAGAAAACGTTACAAAAAATTGGTTTTTTTTAAATCCTTGCGTGGTAAACTGTGTTTTCGGCCAATCCCCTTGTTTGGCATTGTGCAGTTTAATGTAATGTGGCCATTAAAATGAGACGTGTCAATGTCATGTGGTTCTGCACTGGGTAGTGTAACCCGCTAGCTCTACAACACACATAGACTGTATAAAATACAAGAGACGATGGATATGTTACATTGGTGGAAACTACGACAGTGGCTTTAATAATAACTATATTCAACCACATACAGGCACACATTGAGGGCCTATTGTACTTTTTTATCCACCCAAACAAATACTTTTTTAAATTACATTAATATGTGTGCCTGAATAACACATTTTCACATTAAGCCTATTCTTAAAATGCATTTTTATCCAATAATATAAGCAATATTATGAAATTAAACTTGATTGTGGGCTTATTTCTCTCAACTTGTACAAGAGGTAGATCTTTGCTGATATTTTGACTCGCTTAGTGATCTTAGGCTTAAAAAGGTTGGTGACCACTGGACTAGGGGATGGATACATACATGTGCAGCATACTTACCATTGATTTTTTATTACAACTGTCAGTATACAGTTATTGACATGCACTTTAAATGGCTGTCGTCCAGACCGGCAATATTATGTATGATGGCTGCAATAGATGATTGGACCGATGTTGTTTTTGCTCATCTGATGTGCTTGTAATGTGTCTATATGTTCTGTGCTGTACCACCAATTGCCTCTTGGAGGACATTCAAGGTTTCTAAGTCTAAGTCAATAGATGCTGTATCTTTCAACTTTGTAATCTCTGATAAATCCTCACCTCTTCTCAATAGAGCGATTTCCATCTTTAAACTTAACAGGATGTTCCATAGACCAGTCACTCTTCATGGCGACACAGCTGGGTCCAGGGGAGTCTGCTCTCTCCTGCTGGACTCTTTTAGAAAAACAAGAACCAGGATTTATGGATCAGGAATTGAAATTGCCACCGTTTTGGTCTGATATGCTCCTGAAATGTAATCTGTTCAACCTCAAAATATAATTGGGGGCATTTGTGCGAGTGCAATTTCTGATGCATTTTCCAGACGAACGTCCCTTTATCTGTGGATTTGCTAGTTAGTACACTTAGCCTATAAGAGCCCTTTGAAATGATTAATATCACATGTGTTGGTGAATGTGCTCCTCATCACACCAGTTGAACTGTTAGGTGAATGTGCTCCTCATCACACCAGTTGAACTGTTAAGTGAATGTGCTCCTCATTACACCAGTTTGAACAGTTATGAGTAGTCTAGCTTTGGAAGTTTAAACCTAAATAATCATCTGATATAAATCATCTTCTGTCAAGACATGATCGCAATGAACGCGGTTCTTAAGATGTATTTTATTGATCCGTTTACTGATTATATTTATTGATTATATATTAAAGATGTATATTTGTCTTTTAAAGGGAAACGACAACTAGCCTATTTGAAGAACAATGAATCTCCAAACACCATGTAGGCCACACACACACACACACACACACACACGTAAACATCAGTACCAGTAGAGTCTGATAATAACCAACTGGTCTGTTTTCATCGTCTGTTTGAAACTCCTACCTCTCCTCTCTGGAGGGGCGGCCATCTTTAAATTGAGGAGGATCATCCATAGACCGGTCACTCTTCATGGAGACACAGCTGGGTCCAGGGGAGTCTGCTCTCTCCTGCTGGACTCTTCTAGAAAAACAAGAACCAGGATTAATGGACATTTGATAGATGCTATATCTTTATAATGTCTGATAAATCCTTACCTCTTCTCAATAGACTGATTTCCATCTTTAAAGTTAAGAATTACATCCATAGACCAGTCACTCTTCATGGAGACACAGCTGGGTCCAGGGGAGTCTGCTCTCTCCTGCTGCTCTGGGCTTCAACACAACACACACACAGCTTTTACTCAGACTAATGATGGTGTGATGATATATCACTGCTGAGCTCTGAGATGGACAACAGTCACAGACAGTTAGAGATCCTCTTCTTACCTCTTAGCTCTGCTGTGGCGGCCATGTTCCCCAGACAGAGTGGTTTTAGAGGGAGGACCCCCCTCCTCTGTCTCCTCATCCATAGTAGACTGGAGACCTGGACACAAACACAACTACGTATTGTTTCTACGGCCATTCAGTGCTTGTTTCTTCACTGCTTTTATACAACCTGCTTATTTCCGGTCACAGGGGGCTGTTGTCTGTCTCTGGTTACTTTGGACGAGAGGCAGAGTTGTCTTTCCTAGATGCAGATTCATAGACCCTCTCATTCTCAACGAGGGGAAAGAAGTGGAGATGCTGCCCCGACATTTCTAATAACTAATAACTATTTATCATTCCACACACTACGTCTCTAAGGGCTTCAAATGTGATCGATCAAGTTCACCATGCGGATATCATACCTACTGTTCCCTGAGCTGGTTAAACCGCTCTGAAGGCATGACCATATATGGACTTCCTCATGTCGTATGACATCACAACCAGATCTGTGATGCAGGCCCACAGAGAACAAGACCCAACACAAGATGGCGTTTAAACACCTTCACTAGTCAAGATGGCCGTCTTCCTGAATAATAATAATATTAATCAGAATAATACAATTATAAAGAATGTACATTCTATCCTAAGTACCTTTAAAGTCACCCAAGGACACTTGAGATTTAGGACAGATCCTAAATCAGAAGAAAAAGTAAAATTATTAGTTTAACTTTAACATGCTTGACCTGTCTGTCTAACCCCTACCTGCTCCTTAATGACCTGTCTCTGTACTGTCTAACCCCTACCTGCTCCTTAATGACCTGTGTCTGTACTGTCTAACCCCTACCTGCTTCTTAATGACCTGTGTCTGTACTGTCTAACCCCTACCTGCTCCTTAATGACCTGTCTCTGTACTGTCTAACCCCTACCTGCTCCGTAATGACCTGTATATGTACTGTCTAACCCCTACCTGCTCCTTAATGACCTGTCTCTGTACTGTCTAACCCCTACCTGCTCCTTAATGACCCATATTTGTACTGTCTAACCCCTACCTGCTCCTTAATGACCTGTCTCTGTACTGTCTAACCCCTACCTGCTTCTTAATGACCTGTCTCTGTGCTGTCTAACCCCCACCTGCTTCTTAATGATCTGTCTCTGTACTGTCTTACCCCTACCTGCTCCTTAATGACCTGTCTCTGTACCGTCTAACCCCTACCTGCTCCTTAATGACCTGTCTCTATACTGTCTAACCCCTACCTGCTCCTTAATGACCTGTCTCTGTACTGTCTAACTCCTAGCTGCTCCTTAATGACCTGTGTCCGTACTGTCTAACCCCTAGCTGCTCCTTAATGACCTGTATCTGAATTCACTGTCAGTCACTTTGGATGAACCATTTGCTAAATTATGAAATGGTAAAATATTACTTTAATTTTGACAAACGGCAATTAACTTTATATAACAGTGACAGGCTACAGATTTTACATTTTACATATTTAATAACACCTTTTAACCGTACGTGTTTACAGAAAATAAACACTATAGATATGATATAGAAGTGATACATATTAATGATATATCACAGATCAGAGTGGACTACAGTACCTTAGTCGTCTTCCTGCTGTAATAAAGTGTGCAACACCAAACCGTCTGACTCAGTAACAAGGAAATATGATGTTATGAACCGACCAGTTTGTCCAGTTCCCCTCCCTGATTATACTCCTCCCAGATAACCTCTGATATATATATATATATATATATATATATATATATATATATATATATATATATATATATATGTATATATATATATATCAGAGATGGAAATTAACTTTTTTGCCCACCAGCCACTGTGGCTGGTAGATTTAAAAATCTACCAGCCAGCACTCATCTTTTTTACCAGCCACTTTTTATACGCTATATTTTTTTGATATATGCATACATTTTAAACAATATAATAGTAACAATAGATAAGAAGTGTTTTTCATACACATCATTTTTTCCATCAGAAGTGATTTTTACTGTAAGTAGGTGCTACCAAGGAACTGAGTTGAAAATGTTACACTCTTACCGCATATGATAAACAATACACAGGTATCTGCCATGTTAAGTCATGTTTATTTCAAAGGTGTTACAATTACAAGTTTGGGGATAATTCATCTATACAAAGTATTTTCAATAAAAAAACTAATTGACGTATTAACAATAACATTAATAACAACATGCATGGCTACACCATCATAAGTCAATAGGAACATTTGTTTTTTCAGTGCACTGAAATGCAACAGATGTATCCTCTCGGTATAGGAAGACTCATACTCTGCCTATGCATTCGAAATGAAACATTTGAAAACAGACCATGAAGAAACAAGAACAAGAAACAATGACTTAATAAGTGCAAGACACATTGAAAAACGTCAGAATACTACTAGAGAAAGCAACAT
Organism: Merluccius polli; assembly: GCA_030340625.1. NCBI lineage: Eukaryota > Metazoa > Chordata > Actinopteri > Gadiformes > Merlucciidae > Merluccius > Merluccius polli. The sequence goes on from JAOPHQ010000579.1 coordinate 70,968, forward strand.
TGGACACCCCGGACGTACGACTGCCGGCCGGCCGAAAAAATTACGGCCGGCCTGCTCGGCCTGAAGTCGTCCGGCCGTTCGGGAAATCTCCCGAACCTCCCCATGGCCGCCCGTCCCTGATCGCTATGGTTACCGGTATATTATCCCGGATGTTGACAGTCGCAGTTCAGCAAAAGAGGCGTAGAAGAAGAAGGGGGCCGTATGACGAATGTATTAAATAAGCAAATTTGATCGGACCTGACTGGAAAGTATTACCCGACACAGTGGCAGGTGAAGTGACACAATTCACCCGCCACCATACAAATCCACCCGCAAATGGCGTGTGGCGGGTGTTAATTTCCATCCCTGACACACACACACACACACACACACACACACACACACACACACACACACACACACACACACTTTAATGTTTTAAATATAACCCTATAAAGGCGTACGTGTATATGAAGGCCTACATGACTTCAGGTCTGTTTATGTCAGGATATTGTAGGCTACTCTCAAATGAAAATACAGCATATGCAGGTAACTTCAGAATCGTTTAATCATCGTAGGAAAGGTTTTTCTGGCGGTCTTCCAGTTGCATTACACGTATTTGGCCAGTAGATGGCGCCAGTATGCAGTGAGCGTTTCGAATCACTCAAACACGCTGACATACTGCATACAATTCTATATAAAATATAGCCTAGAACTCTAGACACCCCCTAGCGGCAGCAAATTTATTTGGCAGCTAGGTAGGTCTAGCACGGCTCCGCTTTTTGGTGCTGGAAACACCAAGTATGTCAGACCAATCACAGCGTGAGGGGCGGAGTCGAAAGCCGGGCTACCATGACGACAGAGTTGCGACGGTTCCGTGTTAGAGGTAAACGGCTGTCTTTCCACTCGGCTTTGGCCGTGACTCTTCAAGACTTGAAGTTAACATTTTCTTTGAGAAAAGAACAAAGAAGGGCACTGAAGTCTTTCCTCGAAAATAAAGATGTATTCAGAGTTTTGATTAATTACGTAGTCAGAGCCGTCGCCATGACTACGTCACCTTCTTCGTTGCTCTGATTGGTTGTAGCGCTATCCTATTGTGTGCAGAGGGAACTTGAAGGACAACCGTTTATCCCGCCCACACTGCCAATGGAGCTGAGCCAGACCTTACATCTTTCTGATGTGGGTCTGGCTTGCCAGGCTATATAAAATACTGTATAATATATAATTCAAACTTACCTCTCTTACACAATACTGAAAATTAAACCTCTCTCACACACACTATTGAATACCTCTCACATATACTACTGAATACCTCACATATACTAATGAATACCTCTCTACTGAATACCTCTCACATATACTACTGAATACCTCACATATACTAATGAATACCTCTCACATATAATACTGAATACCTCACATATACTACAGAATACCTCTCTACTGAATACCTCTCATATACTACTGAATACCTCTCATATACTACTGAATACCTCTCACATATACTACTGAATGCCTCTCACATACTACGGAATACCTCACATATACTACTGAATACCTCTCACATATAATACTGAATACCTCACATATACTACTGAATACCTCTCATATACTACTGAATACCTCTCATATACTACTGAATACCTCTCATATACTACTGAATACCTCTCACAGATAATACTGAATACTTCTCACATATACTACTGAATACCTCACATATACTAATGAATACCTCTCTACTGAATACCTCTCACATATACTACTGAATACCTCACATATACTAATGAATACCTCTCACATATAATACTGAATACCTCATATACTACAGAATACCTCTCTACTGAATACCTCTCATATACTACTGAATACCTCTCATATACTACTGAATACCTCTCACATATACTACTGAATACCTCTCACATACAATACTGAATACCTCACATATACTACTGAATACCTCACACTACTGAATACCTCTCATATACTACTGAATACCTCTCATATACTACTGAATACCTCTCATATACTACTGAATACCTCTCATATACTACTGAATACTTCTCACATATACTACTGAATACCTCACATATACTACTGAACACCTCTTACATATAATACTGAATACCTCACATATACTACTGAAAACCTCTCATACTACTGAATACCTCACATATACTACTGAATACCTCTCATACTACTGAATACCTCACATACTACTGAACATATGCTAAATAACTGTACAACACTACTAATCAGTGTAACTGTTGACATGCCAGTCGTTTATTAATGTGCTCACATATTACAGTAGGCATTTCTGAATCTTAAATTAAATGTAAATTAATGACAGATGGCAAATCTGACGCATGCGCCGTGCACATAGGATGGGAACCCACCAACCACCCTTTGCCATAAAGTAACGTCACTGCAAATATTGACACTTTTCTCTGTGGACGATGAGTTTCTTGTCCGTTTTTAAAATGAGGTTTGACTCATTATGAGTCAAACCTCGTCAGTCCTGTAACTACAAACAGTAGCAGCACTAGAATGAGCTTTATTCACATATAAGAGGACATTCATTGGGACACACATATTCCTTCAACATTCACGTTGTTCGACACGTTTTCGTCTTTATTCAACTTATAAAACAAACGTATGTCAACTTAGTAAAACACAGCAAGTCAGGAGAACGGCGAACAGAAAAGTCTAGGATAAGATTAGCCAATAGCATGACGTCACTCCATACAGAGGAATGAGGGCCACCGTTTAGCGCCCTGTTCCCCATGATAGAAACCAACCAAGACCTCAACTAAATCAATTAACAGTTGGTGGGTTGGTGAGGTCCAGCCAACGCCATCCGTCTGACAGACAGACAGACAGACAGACAGAGACCACCATGGGGTCCCGCTTTGTGGTGGAGGAGAGAGGAGGGGATGGAGGGGAGAGGAGAAAGGGATGGAGGTAGAGGATGTGGTGAGGTAGGGAGGAGGGGATGAAGGGGAGAGGAGAAAAGGGTGGAGGTGGAGGATAAGGGAGCATAGCAGCACGGCAGGCAGGGCAGATGAGTAGTGGTCCATGCTAGGATACTTGGGTACAACATACACACCTAGTGTACAACATACACACCTAGTGTACAGCATACACACCTAGTGTAAAGCATACACACCTAGTGTACAGGATACACACCTAGTGTACAACATACACACCTAGTGTACAACATACACACCTAGTGTACAACATACACACCTAGTGTACAGGATACGCACCTAGTGTACAACATACACACCTAGTGTACAGCATACACACCTAGTGTACAGGATACACACCTAGTGTACAACATACACACCTAGTGTACAGCATACACACCTAGTGTACAGCATACACACTAGAGCCCGACCGATATATCGGCGGGCCGATATTATCAGCCGATATTAGGCATTTTCCAAACTAATCGGTATCGGCATTTATAATAGCCGATAAATCCAGCGCGACGCGGAGAGTTGATATTAGTTTAACTTTATGCAAATGAGCGGCGTCGGCGCGAAGCAGCAACCCGCTACACTTCACGCCACTGTCCTATTTCACAGCGTCGCCGCTCATCAAGTGCCGCCGAAAAGACGCTTTTTTCATTTGTTTCCCTTCTGCTCTGGAGACGACTATATTCCTATGGGTGCTACGGGCGGCACTTGTGTCATAGACGCGCCGTGGCGGCAGTGTGTTTTGCACTTTATAATGCTTTATCTCCATTTCTGTTATATGGATTACTAAATAATAATAAATAATAATAATAATAATACATTTTATTTGTAAAGCACTTTTCATAAGGCAATCTCAAAGTGCTACAGAAACCAGAACAAGAGAAAAATCAGACACGTTAAAAACAGCAGTAGATAAAACAGCTAAAGGAGATTAAAATGCAGCGAGAGAATAAAAAGAAACATCTAGGGACGACCTAGGAAAGCCTGTCTGAACAAAAAAGTTTTTTATAATAATAATAAACAGGGGAAACGTGTAAATTGTTATTTGAACATGCTTGTCAGCACGTGACAAGCATGTCTGCAGTGCTGCTTGAAGCCCCGCCCCCCTGGCGATGGCAGCCAGCGGCCACAGCGCCCCCTGCTGCTCATGTCGCTCGCGGTGGTTACATGCCGCTATTCCGACATGCCGCTACTTAGACATTGACGTCTAGTGGTCGGAGTGGCGGCATTAATATTATTTTCCAAGCGTCCCACTACTGCGACAATTTTTTTCCCCCATTGTCTGAGTAGCGGCACTTTACTTTTTTTCAAACGTCCTGCCATTCCGACATGAGGCCATTAATATTTGTCATTATCATTGTACTTTAAATTAATTAATTAATGTGATTATACCCATAGGTTCTGGACTTAGCATACACGCAGCTTATGCATGGGTGTGACAAATACATGGGAAAACAATTTCTAAAAAGAGCCAATCATCCAACTTCGAGGCTGCCCCTAGTTGGTAATATATAGGACTAGCCTATCCATATCAAATCCAAAAGCAACAATCTTCATAACAAAATCAGAGTATCCTTTTCAAAAAATATTATTTCGCCGTTCTTAAATTAGGCTTCCACAGCGCAAAAAAGGTAGGCCTACACCTTGAAACTTTGTTCAATCAACTTAAAGTCCGATTAAACTTCATTCAAAGGCAGTCCATAATTCTAATTAAATTGATTTCTAACGAACAAGTCCAAATTTCAGGTCCTATAGAGCTTTATTCGTGCTTCTTCTTATATATTTTTAAGTAGACTGCTGGCCTGCACGCACAGAGTTTGTTTGATGCATTTTCCCCCTGAGAGCTGAATAAAAATGAGGAGAGCTCCCTGTCTTTTACATAATGTGTAGGCCTACAAAATGGCCGTTTCAAAATCACCTAGTTTTTGACTGAAATGTGTGCCGATATCAATTATTATGAAAAACATTGTTTGGAGTAGAGGTCTGCACTCGCGATGCAAATGGAAGCTCATTGCGGGTGCGGGCGGGATGATAGAGGTAGGCCTACATTTATTCTATATTAATAACTATTATTATTATTCTATTGCACTTTCTATGAAAAGTAGGCCTAATTGTCGTAATAGCGGTACCAAAAAAGATCGGATGCGGGCGGGATGATAGAGGTAGGCCTACATTTATTCTATATTAATAACTATTAATATTATTCTATTGCACTTTCTATGAAAAGTAGGCCTAATTGTCATATTAATAACTATTATTATTATTCTATTGCACTTTCTATGAAAAGTAGGCCTAATTGTCGTAATAGCGGTACCAAATTGTAGTAGGCCTGATTGTCGTAATAGCGGTACCAAATTGTCGTAATAGCGGTACCAAAAAAGATCGGATTAGGGGCATGTCTAAATAGAGGCATGTCGTAATGACGGGATGTCGTAATGGAGGGTTGTCGTAATAACGGGCTGTCGTAATAAAGGGCGGACCCCGCTCGCGGTGTGACCCATCAGTTAAGTGTGTTCACTGCATTATCCTATTATTTTAGCGAGGACTCATAAATAACTACATATAACTAATGTTAGGGATATCTGTTTATGTTTTGTTACGTGTTTCTGGAATTTCTTTTTAAAATATACACTCACCGGCCACTTTATTAGGTACACCTGTCCAACTGCTCGTTAACGCAAATTTCTAATCAGCCAATCACATGGCAGCAACTCAATGCATTTAGGCATGTAGACATGGTCAGGACGATCTGCTGCAGTTCAAACCGAGCATCAGAATGGGGAAGAAAGGTGATTTAAGTGACTTTGAACGTGGCATGGTTGTTGGTGCCAGACGGGCTGGTCTGAGTATTTCAGAGACTGCTGATCTACTGGGATTTTCACGCACAACCATCTCTAGGGTTTACAGAGAATGGTCCGAAAAAGAGAAAATATCCAGTGAGCGGCAGTTCTGTGGGCGCAAATGCCTTGTTGATGCTAGAGGTCAGAGGAGAATGGCCAGACTGGTTCGAGCTGATAGAAAGGCAACTGTAACTCAAATAACCACTCGTTACAACAGAGGTATGCAGAAGAGCATCTCTGAACGCACAACACGTCGAACCTTGAGGCGGATGGGCTACAGCAGCAGAAGACCACACCGGGTGCCACTCCTGTCAGCTAAGAACAGGAAACTGAGGCTACAATTCGCACAGGCTCACCAAAATTGGACAATCGAAGATTGCAAAAACGTTGCCTGGTCTGATGAGTCTCGATTTCTGCTGCGACATTCGGATGGTAGGGTCAGAATTTGGCGTCAACAACATGAAAGCATGGATCCATCCTGCCTTGTATCAACGGTTCAGGCTGGTGGTGGTGGTGTAATGGTGTGGGGGATATTTTCCTGGCACACTTTGGGCTTATTAGTACCAATTGAGCATCGTGTCAAAGCCACAGACTACCTGAGTATTGTTGCTGACCATGTCCATCCCTTTATGACTAGTGTTGCACCGATACCGATACTAGTATCGGGAGGGGCCCCGATACCGCACTAAAATGCTGGCATCGGTATCGACGAGTACGAACAAATAATGCGCCGATGCCATTTACAGATACTAATATGAAACTTGGAACGCAGCGCCTTGTGTCTTTCTGTGCGTTCACATCGAAAGCGCACAAAGAGGAATCCTCCTTGTCCACTCCACCTAAGTCGCTTTTGTCGCTTCTGTCCCCCTTCAGAATGTTCGTTCTTGCTTTTTTTTTTTATTTAAAAGGCCAGCGCACCACACGCGCTAAACACCACCACGCAACTACTGCTGTAGCGCAGCCCATTTACCGACATCGTTGATCACGGAAAGTTACTTGATAAAGTCATTAAAAACAGAATTACTCCGATTGGCTGGAGAGTGTAGGTTAAAAAGTGTTTATTTACACCATCTTTGATTTACACCTAGGAAAGACGTTGACGCTATGAAGACGCTATGGCCACGTTGCTTGGCAACGCCTGCATACGGGAGATATTAAATAGTCTACTCGACTTGTAAAAATAAAAAAACCCTCGCGATTTCAACTCTAAAACACATTAAAGTATTATTAATTGATTACATATTTCATTCTTTCGTAAGTGACCATGGTACTTCGCGGAAGCAACCCTCCGCTTCGCGTCGGACGGTTCACGCCTCCGCGTCGTCCATTCATTTCTGTTAATGGACACCTCGTCGGGTTACTCCCCAATCATATTTACGGAAATGATCATCCCAAATAAACACCGATTTTGCCAAATGTAATGTTGTCAAATCATAGAGGACATCATAGAGGACATCATTCTCTCCCTTCACTCACTGCAGTTATTTTTGCCACTGCTCGTTTTAGTTTTTTCAATGTGGATTTTGGAGTTGAAACTTGTTGTCATAGGACACCTTTTATTTATTTTATTTTATTTATTTTACCCTGGCTGCACTTAGGAGTGCACATCAGCATTTCTTATTTTAATTTAATTTAACTTCTTGTTGCACTACGATTTACATGTTGTAATTACATGGATATTGCACTATTTTGGCATATTCAATTATTGTCACCCATAACAGGTAGGCAATAAAAAAGTTCTTCTGGATTTACTGTGTATTCCTGACCAAGCCATGATAGCAATGATTTTACATCCAAGTGAGTATGCAGTTCTTTAGTATTAGAAGAAAAAAAGCTTGTATATATATATATATTTTTTTTTTTTTTCCTCCAAACGGCGTGGTATCGGTATGGTATCGGTATCGGCCGATACTGCACAGCCGGGTATCGGTATCGGGGGCCAAAAAATGGTATCGGTGCAACACTATTTATGACCACAGTGTACCCATCTTCTGATGGCTACTTCCAGCAGGATAACGCTCCATGTCATAAAGCGCGAATCATCTCAGACTGGTTTCTTGAACATGACAATGAGTTCACTGTACTCAAATGGCCTCCACAGTCACCAGATCTCAATCCAATAGAGCACCTTTGGGATGTGGTGGAACGGGAGATTCGCATCATGGATGTGCAGCCGACAAATCTGCAGCAACTGCGTGATGCTATCATGTCAATATGGACCAAACTCTCTGAGGAATGTTTCCAGTACCTTGTTGAATCTGTGCCACGAAGGATTAAGGCAGTTCTGAAGGCAAAAGGGGGTCCAACCCGGTACTAGCAAGGTGTACCTAATAAAGTGGCCGGTGAGTGTATATATCGGCCAATATATCGGAATATCGGATTTTTAAATCATCAAATATTTGTATCGGTATCGGCCTTAAAAATCCCATATCGGTCGGGCTCTAGTTTATTGTGCCTGGGTTGAGCACATTACTTGCAAGCTTGTAGATGGTAATCGCAACCCTCTTCTCTAAATTTACTGGATCCAACATGTTTGTAGTTTGGGGGTTGACGTATGGGCGCAGCTGGTCACAAAGGATATTGAAGGCCTCTTTGGGCATTCTAAAGTTGACGTACCAATCTTTCTCCAGGGATTTCTGGAGCACCTCTGTTTCCCAGAAGGAATGCCCTCGCTCCCGTGTTCTCTCAATATACCATGCATTTGCTATAAAAGAGAGGGAAAGCAGTCAGTACAAACATGTTGTGAGTTTGCAGTGTTGACATTTTCTGCACATTTCTAAGGCACAGGGTACATGCAAATTGGTGCTTTGAAGGTGGCTACAGGGATGGGAAAAATTGACATTCAATTAATTTAATTCAGGGGTAAGCCTACATTTTATTACAAAATGAAGTACTGAAAAAATGTTTGCATAAGAACAGTGTCATGTCCAACATATCAAAAAATCTTAAGGGATTACATATTGATTTGAAAGTTAACTAAACCCAGCCCTGACTGACACACAATGTCACCGACCACAACTACTATTACTAGTACTAGAAAACAGACAGCTGTCAATATTGCTTGCATTTGTCATCAGGAAGGTAAGGTAAAAGCTAATTAATAGCTTGATAATAGCATGGGTGATGAGAGGTTATGCAACAATTATTGTCAATATTAACTAAGCCCTTTTTTCCTATTATTGGTTTGCCTGGTCTCTGTGTAATACTGCTTGTAGAACCTCAACCTTGTAATGCATTTTTTTAAGGACAACCTGGGCTATCAGAATGTATGCTGCAGTGATGTCACATGAATGTATAAATAACAATATGTTCCCTACCGCATGCTGCCATGCATGTCATCCATCTAATCATCTTTCGAGATTTTGCTCTTCTGATGGATTTGAGCTTGCTCTTTCTGCGAATGGGTCTCCACGCTGTCTACGAAGATGAGCCTCCTGAAGTTGCACCCAAATGCTGTCAAAACTTTCATTGATAATTTCCAACGCAGCTTCCATAATTGTCGACCCGGAAAAAGGCAGAAAATGGCGCGGAAAACACAAAAATCACAGAGATGCTGATTCGCACGGGACCAATATTATCACATGACCTCTGTGTTTGGTGAAATATGGTAGGTAATCGGCGGTGGAATTTTTACTTTACAAATTACGGACATGGCAGATTCGCATGGGATTAAGATCAGAGACAACCTTCGCAATTATTACAAATCACATGAGGTCCCCAGGTAATACTAGTCCCGTGCGAATAGGGCTTTTCTTGTATATCCGTGTCTCAGTTTTCTGCTCTGTGTGTTGTGGTTTCGACCTACACTGTCTTGAAGCAAAGTGGTTTTGCTTCCCACATGCTTTACACTGTTTGCCTCTTGCAGGGCATCCGTTTCTGTGTGGCCACTCACCCCCGCAGTTTCTGCCCAGTGCGTTGCTGCCACCTCCTGGACGTTGTTGGTATGCCTTCTTCTGGGGTCGTCTATGCACTTGATTCACTGCAGCAGTGAGACGGGACCCCTCTTCAATTCCCTTGGACTGTAATTCCAGGGTTCCTACAGGTTTCTTCAAGTCAAATTCAAGTCTTTTAAGACCATTTATATCAAAAATTAATACCTAATTCTCTGCCTATTTCACAGCCCTACCGGCAAAGAAAAATTAAATCCTTGAATTTCAGAGTATTCGTTTATTCAACAAGTCCAAGTTCAGAAAGTTAGTTATATGACATTTACTTTACTCTGTTTAGGTAATTGCACTATATGTATTGCTACAATGACAACTGAATTTCCCTTCGAGGATCAATAAAGTTCGTATCTATCTATCTATCTATCTATCTATCTATCTATCTATCTATATTTATGTTATTTGATCAAAATAATTGTGGTTGAGAAATGAAACTTTTGATGAGAAATGCGATACAGATAAGTTACATACAGCACAATTTTTAAGACCCAGATATCAAAATTCAAGACTTTTTCAAGTCTTTTTAAGGTATTATTTCCAAATTCAGAAATTCAATGCTTTTAAGACTTTTTAAGACCCCGCGGGAACCCTGAATTTAGACACTTCAAGAGTCCTGCCGTACTCAAGGAGTTTTTTAACGTCTTATTTGCCTCCCTCAAACCGTATGTGCGCACCCTGGAGGACGCGCAGCTTTGAATGATCTGTGACTTTATTTCATTGTCCACATCACCAAACTCGCAGTGTTTAGCGAGCATGCGAAGTCTGGTATTATGAACCTCTAGATGCTCACCAGGCAGCTGTGTAGCTCTTCTGAAGACGTAGACCTCGTACTGGACCTTCTGTCTGGGCGAGAAGGAGTCGTTGCGTTTCGTCTCCATGTCTGCATACTCGTCTCCGTCTCCCGCCACCGTACCGTCCATGTCGTGCACTCTTTCGCCGGCTAGATGCAGCGGAAGGGCTTTCCGTGTGGGTTCCCCGGTTCTGTCCACAGCCGTGGTGTGGTTCTGGAGTCTCTGAAGCCACTGGTTCCACCGCGGTCCGACAGAGCGACGGGCTGTGGGTTGGCGTCATGGCGACTGTCTGGCTGCTAACCGACTAGCACACTTAGCTTGTTCGCCTCTGCTGCTCCCAACTTTCTTCCGCACGCAATGTCCCGCTCTCCGGGGAAACGTCGGTGGAGTCGCTCTTAGTATCCCGTCCTCGTGGCCAGTGTGGTATTTATGAGTAGCGTTGACTTAGCCTGCTGTAAATAATCAAAGTATAAATAATCAAACGGAGCTCCGCGTTATGTGGCTTTGTTGCTAGGGAACCGTCACCACTCCCGCCCGCGAATTTTTTTTTTGCAGGGTGGTAGCGGGAAGCACCGCCCCACCCTGCTCCTGATTGGTTGAGCTGTGCTCTCGACTCTATCCTGATTGGTTCTACTGCGCCCAGCAAGCTACAACATTGTTTAATCTCAACGACCGCTCAGTTTACAAGTGTTGAAGATATAGTTATGGTTATGGTTATGGTTAGGGTTATGGTTAGGGTTAGGGTTATGGTTATGGTTAGGGTTAGGGTTTGGGTTATGGTTAGGGTTAGGGTTAGGGTTTGGGTTATGGTTAGGGTTAGGGTTAGGGTTAGCAGGCGCAGTAAACAATCTTAGAGTCGAGAGCACAGCTCAACCAATCAGGAGCAGGGTGGGGCGGTGCTTCCCGCTACCACCCTGCAAAAAAAAAATTCACCTCCCGCCCAGGGCAGCACATCCGGTTGGTGCTTCTACTGCCGTAATGACGTAAGCAGTATGTGCAGCTTATGGCAAACATTAACATTAATTCAGTCTACTGGCGGGATCTGAATATTACAGGGGGTAGGGGATAGGAGGTAGGGGCTAGGAGGTAGGAGGTGGGTAGGAGGTAGGTAGGGGGTAGGAGGTACCCCTCTTACCCCCCAGTAAGAGGTAAGAGATAGGGGGTAGGAGGTGGGGGGTTAGGAGGTAGGGGGTAAGAGGTAGCAGGTAGGTAGGGGGTTGGAGGTAGTTAGGGGGTAGGAGATAGGGGAAGTAGGTAGGGGGTGGGGGTAGGAGATAAGCGGTAGGAGGTAGGATGTAAGGGGAAGTAGGTAGGGGGTAGGATGTAGGGCGTAGGAGGTAGTAGTAATAGTAATAAGTTAATAATAATAAGGCCCATTGTGTTGTCTTATCATAATAGAAAGACAGATGCAATTTGAGGGGATTGATGATGAAAACAAACCATGATGTTAAAGTTATAGTCATGATTTATTAAATGGGATACTCCTATGATACCTTATGGGAAAAAGGTCATACAGGGAAAAGTGTCTCGTCATGGAAGTTCAGTAGTTTTCAAAATGGTGTGTGTTGTAAATCTGGTGGCAGATGTTGTCCCTGTAACTACTGCAGCCAGGGCCGGACTAACGCACAGGCTTGATATGGCTGCAGCCTAGGGGCCCCACCTGCCAGGGGGCCCCCGATTGGTCGAACCGGGGGCCCCTCCGCTAGCCCCGCGATCTGCTACCGCCGCGATCCGGTAGCGCCGCGATCCGCACGCCCTCCCCGCTCAATAAAAAATCTTCGTTAGCACCCTCCCCCCCCCCCCCCCCCCCCCCGCTCAGAAGGGGTCCAGAAGGTGTGGATGTGTGTCAGTGTGTGTGAGGACCCTCCTACACCTGGGGACACTCTGTAGAAGGACAGAGAGCCAGCAGGCCGGTCCAGATACACTCCTACTCTGGTGGAGTCAGAGGGGGGGAGAGAGATGAATGTTGAACTACCGTTGTACCAGGCAGAGTAACCATCATCATCACAATAAAGACTCCAGGACTTGTTGTATCCAAGCTCGCTGTCATTACCCCTTCCTCTCCTTGTGATTCCTCTGTATGTCACTCCTATACCAACATATCCTCTCCACTCCACCTCCCAACATATTTTTCAATATGTACAGCTCATTTCATCTGCAGCTCTAACAACAACTCTAACTTTCCATGAGTCTAAGGGACATCATGGTTGCTCTGTGTGGTAAACGATCGAGTTCAGTGGTAGCAGTAATCGACGACTTGACTTTCGTAGGTAAACGTTTCCATGGTAACAGCGAGCTCCACCAATCAAAGACGTCGTGTTACACTTTAGGATTGTGGGTAATGCAGTCCTTCTAAATGACATCGCGAATAAAACTTGTTTTCTTGAAACCTTCCTTTAGTTGTTGGTTTCTAAAGTTGCCTATCCTATCATTGCACAATAAAACGGCCGGTTGTAAGTAGGCTATACATTGTATGGTTACGACATAATGGCTTTTAATCAAAATCTCGACGGGAAAAATGAATGGGATTTTTGCTTCCGGCACCGCACTGTTGCGCTCCGTGAACGCCATTGGCCGCCCAGACCGTAGACCGTCTTTTGTACCTACCCTTTCCGTACAATTTGTTAATGTTAATGTGGTTCGGTTAATGTTAATGTGGTTTGGTTAATGTTAATGTGGTTCGGTTAATGTTAATGTGGTTTGGTTAATGTTAATGTGGTTCGGTTAATGTTAATGTGGTTCGGTTAATGTTAATGTGGTTCGGTTAATGTTAATGTGGTTTTGCACTTCCAGGCCACCGTATGATTATGTCTAATAATAATAACAATACTACTAATAGTCCTCATTATAACAATACTATTGGATTTAGTTATTTTAATGCCACCTAGTGGAGTGAGGGAGAGACAGCAGGTTTTCAATTAATTTCTAACACACATCTCCTCATCTCCATCATCTCCGACTCTACGTTGAAACCACCAAACTGTGAGTCACTTGATGCGCTGCGTTGGAGCTCGCCCTATACTGGCTCAGAAAACACTTTAAGACCACTACACAGTTTATACAAGGAGGAGTCAATGGGATTGTTAACAATATTAGTATAAGATACATGAGGTCTTCATTCCCAGTAGGATTTGAATGAACGGACGTCACCTACTGCTGTGTGGATGGATGTGGTGGAATATATGAACTATACACCACATCAAATATATCAGCTGCTATGATATATAGTTCATTAAACAAGCTTTGTATAAAGTATTTGCACCTAGAAATATCTCCCTTCCTCTCCAATTAAAAGGCCATGCATCTCCTCACTTCTCTCTTGTGCAGATCCCTTAGTGGTCTTGTGTCCTTGCAGACATGTTCACTTCCCCCCATAGCGTAATGCAAATGAACCTGGCCTTGGCCATGGCCAGGTCACTCCCCTCACCTTTTGTTTCCCTTGTTGTTACTAAGTGTCCCTCTAAGAGTCATGTCCACCCATTGTCTCTCTGAAGAGGTTAATGCTCCCATGTGTCTTCCCATGATCACGACTTAAATCAAATACTTGAACTTGGACTTCAATGAAGTGTCCATCTGTGGCGGGGTCGTCCGGCCACACGCCACCGAAGTGGCTTTCCTTGGGGCCCTCCGACACAGGACACGGGTAGATGTTGTTCAAGATGTTTATTGGAGTTTAAGGCCAGTTGGTATTCGCCGAGCTGATGTTACTCCTTGTCATGACAGTGCTCCTCGTCGAGTGTGTGTGTTGATGGCTGGTTTATCCTGGGTGCCATGATTGCTGATGCACCACAGGTGTGCAGCCCCACCCAGCCAGAGTCCAATCAGTCTGACTCAGGCCAGGTGAGGCTGTAAACCAGCCACCAACAACACACACTCCACATAAACCCTCCACACCATCTAAATAGTGAGTGTGTGTTGTGATGAATCAAACTAAACAGACACTTACACTTCTTTAGAGCTGGTTTCAGCCTCCCCACTCCACCATGCTCCACACTGGGGGGGGAAACACAGTGAGAGCAGCATGTTGGCTTTAAACATGGAAACATTCACCTTCATCATCTGCTGGATCATCACTTTCTACACAACATGAGTTACAGTTACATTTCATCTAGCAGGCGGTTGAACCCTTGGAGGAGACATTGTCTCACTGAGTGGTGAGCTGTCCTCTCCATACCTGAGAGTGTCCAGTCTCCAGCCTGGATCCTCCAGTCCAGCAGAGAGCAGCGTAACTCCTGAGTCTCCTGCAGGGTGATTGTAGCTCAGGTCCAGCTCTCTCAGATGGGAGGGGTTGGAGCTCAGAGCTGAGGCCAGAGAAGCACAGCCTTCCTGTGTGACCATGCAGCCAGACAACCTACACACACACACACACACACACACACACACACACACACACACACACACACAAAGTTATTCTTATTAAACAAATCTATATTTAGGCGTGTGATTTCTAACTTTAATGGATGTAAATCTGTTAGATGTCTTCTGATGAGGAGCCTTGTGGTGGGACTGTTTGCACATTGAGTCCAACTGACCTGAGAGTCTCCAGTCTACAGTGTGGACTCCCCAGTCCAGCAGAGAGCAGCTTCACTCCTGAATCCTGCAGATCATTGGTACTCAGGTCCAGCTCTCTCAGACTAGAGGAGTTGGAGCTGAGAACTGAGGCCAGAGCTTCACAGCATCTCTCTGACAGATGACAGCCATTCAGCCTTCACACACAATAAATAATGTTAGGAACTGGGATGAAATGTATTAAAATGAAAAACCTTTACTACTTTTTACATTATAATGTTAATAAATTAGATCTTTAAATGTTAATAGATGTCACAAAGATCAGTTAAAATATGAAACAAAAGGTATCATTAAAATGTCACAAAATCCGTTTTAAGAGGCTGTATTAAACTTTACTAAACAACTCTAAACCCCACCTTACTGTCTGACTACACGATACTGAGTAGAATAACAATGTAATATAACATACACCTTATACTAACTATCGTCTTACTGTATATACTTCTCAAGGTACTGTTATTGAAACTGTCTCCACTTTTAAATACCTTGGCATCATCCTTGATGACAATCTGTCTTTTAAACCCCATATTGAAAACCTGGCGAGGAAGCTAAAGGTGAGATTGGGTTTTTATTTCCGAAATAAATCTTGTTTTTCTTTTGTGTCCAAACAAAGACTTGTTGCCGCCACTTTTATGCCATTGATAAATTATGGTGATGTACTATATATGAATGCCTGCGCTACCTCGTTACATTTGCTGGATTCCATTTATCACTGTGCTTTAAGATACATTACCGGCTGTAAATCACTCACTCATCATTGTACTCTGTATGCTAAAGTAGGCTGGCTGTCTTTGTCTGCTCGTAGGCTTCGACACTGGTACACCTTCATCTATAAAGTAATTATTGGACTACTCCCCTCATACCTCTGCACCCACCTTACTCTCAAATCAAATCCATCCTACAGTTTGCGCTCTTTGGACTTTCTAGCTACCTCTGTCCCCAGAACTCGTACTGAGTTTGGGAAGAGGGCATTCATGTCCTCTGCGCCCTCTGGCTGGAACAATCTCCAAAAAACACTAAAACTTCAGGGACTAATCACCATTTCTGATTTGAAAACCAGACTTAACGGATTTTTATCTGCAAATGATGGAGTGTGTAAATGTTTTACTGTGTAGTATTTTAGCTTCTCTGGATTGGTTTTCTTTTATTCTTTTAGTGTATTGTTTGTGTATTGTTATTTATTGATCTGTTTTATTTTGTTTTTTTGTTTGACTCAATGTAACTGTGTGTGTGTGTGTCTTGTTTGCTGCCTTCCAGGCCTTGCTTGTAAACGAGATTTTTTTATCTCAAGCAACCTGCCTGGTAAAATAAAGGATAAATAAAAATAAATAAATAAATACTGTCATTAACAAACTAATAATATAACATACACTTTATACTGTCATTAACAAACTAAGAATATAACATACACCTTATACTGTCATTAACAAACTAAGAATATAACATACACCTTATACTGTCATTAACAAACTAAGAATATAACATACACCTTATACTGTCATTAACAAACTAAGAATATAACATACACCTTATACTGTCATTAACAAACTAACTATAAATATGTTGAGTTATTCCTATGAAGTGGACATATTTATTGTATTTATTTAGACCTGTGAACTTTTATGGATGTAAATCTGTTAACCTCTTAACTCCCAGCGTCCTGTATACAGGGGACGGTGGGGGGGCACTATTACTATATACTGTGTTTATGTTCATATTCATTAGCTGTAAGAGTTATAAGCTGATATATTTAGACGTCATTTAGGAGGACCTCCTCCAACAAGGGGGCAGTAGTTAAGAGGTGTTAAAGGTCTTCTGATGAAGAGCCTTGTGGTGGGACTGTTTGCACATTGAGTCCAACTGACCTGAGAGTCTCCAGTCTACAGTGTGGACTCCCCAGTCCAGCAGAGAGCAGCTTCACTCCTGAATCCTGCAGATCATTGGTACTCAGGTCCAGCTCTCTCAGACTAGAGGAGTTGGAGCTGAGAACTGAGGCCAGAGCTTCACAGCATCTCTCTGACAGATGACAGCCATTCAGCCTTCACACAAAATAAACAATGTTAGGAACTGGGATGAAATGTATTAAAATAAAAAACTTTACTACTTTTTACATTCTGAATGTTAATCAATTGGATCTTTAAATGTTAATAGTTAGATGTCACGAAGATCATAGTTCAAATCTGAAACAAAACGTGTCATTAAAATGTCACAGTTTTGGAAGAGGCTGTAATTAAACTTTACTAAACAACTCTAAACCCCACCTTACTGTCTGACTACATGATAATGAGTAGAACAATGTAATATAACATAAACCTTATACTGTCAATAACAAACTAAGAATATAACATACACCTTATACTGTCATTAACAAACTAAGAATATAACATATACCTTATACTGTCCTTAACAAACTAACTATAAATATGTTGAGTTATTCCTATGAAGTGGACATATTTATTGTATTTATTTAGACCTGTGAACTTTTATGGACGTAAATCTGTTAACCTCTTAACTCCCAGCGTCCCGTATACAGGGGACGGTGGGGGGGCACTATTACTATATACTGTGTTTATGTTCATATTCATTAGTTGCAAGAGTCATAAGCTGATATATTTAGACATCATTTAGGAGGACCTTCTCCAACAAGGGGGCGGTAGTTAAGAGGTGTTAAATGTCTTCTGATGAGGAGCCTTGTGGTGGGACTGTTTGCACATTGAGTCCAACTGATCTGAGAGTCTCCAGTCTACAGTGTGGACTCCCCAGTCCAGCAGAGAGCAGCTTCACTCCTGAATCCTGCAGATCATTGGTACTCAGGTCCAGCTCTCTCAGACTAGAGGAGTTGGAGCTGAGAACTGAGGCCAGAGCTTCACAGCAGAACTCTGACAGATGACAGTCATTCAGCCTGCACACAAAATAAATAATGTTAGGAACTGGGATGAAATGTTTCATTCATGTCAATTAATCAGATCTTTAAACCATAACTATGTGGTGTAAAATGTTGAATTTGAATTTGTATATTATAACTTTTATATTCTAGTATTATGTATATTGTGTTGTGTGTATTGTAATACATGTTATTAGTGAACCTACAGAGATGATTTGTTTATTATTATAACTTTTATATTCTAGTATTATGTATATTGTGTTGTGTGTATTGTAATACATGTTATTAGTGAACCTACAGAGATGTTTTGTATATTATTATAACTTTTATATTCTAGTATTATGTATATTGTGTTGTGTGTATTGTAATACATGTTATTAGTGAACCTACAGAGATGTTTTGTATATTATTATAACTTTTATATTCTAGTATTATGTATATTGTGTTGTGTGTATTGTAATACATGTTATTAGTGAACCTACAGAGATGTTTTGTATATTATTATAACTTTTATATTCTAGTATTATGTATATTGTGTTGTGTGTAGGGCTGTCCCGAATACCATATTTTGGGCTCCGGAGCTTCGGCAGTAATCGACAGCGAATATTCGAATATTCGGGGGGGGGGGGGGGGCAAAAAAAAAAAAAAAAAAATGTTTTCTATGCCAATTGCCTTAGCCCCAGATGTTCCCACATTACTCCTTATTAGGGATGGGCATAATTAATCGATGATCGATCATTGATCGTTAAGAAATGTGTCGATCAATTTATATTGTTATCGATCAAAAGGACGTTGTGTTGCATACTGTGAGTCTTGAAGCGGTGCGGTGATCGCGGCTTTAGTTCCCCGTGTCTGATCGCTGTAATTCGGAGCGTGAATATCGGTTGAATATATAATATCTTTCTAACTTTAAAAAACACTTTAGTATTTTTAAGACGATAGTCGCACATCCCTCGTAACTACGCCGTGAAGGTGATCCCTCCCGGACCTCACGGCCACACGCACCAGACACCAAAATACCAACACGTGTTTTCCATTTGCTTGCTGTTAAATAAAGTTGTGTGCAGTTATACGGTTAAATACGATTATTGATTAATGACCGATCGCGTACTGCGGTCAAGACAGCCGTCTCTCGGTTTCGCGTGGTCAAGCCAGCCGCTCCAACATTTTAAATACTTCCATAACTGACATTTTAACAAAACGTTCAGCCTCATATATGTTTTCTGACTAAGGTAGGCCTATTGCTTTTAGATAGTTCATGCAATTGTTTCTAAATGTGTGGCTCATCTTTTTGTCGCGAGCCTTTTCCGAGCGCCGGCTGCATATTGTATGGGCATATGTCGGCCTTTTTCCCTTTTTTCAAAACAGTTATACAGTTTAATGCCCACTTTTACTGCCTTGTTTGATTATTGTTGGCCGATAAGTAGGCTACTTATTGTAATTGGAATACAGACTTAGTCTTGTTGAATCTCCAAACCTTTAAGAGCGCATTGTTCGGCTTTTACGAGCGCTGCATAGGCCTATAACCAGGGACGGGCTGCCATAGGGAGGTTCGGCTGGACGATTTCAGGCCGATTATTTTGTATTTTTTTATTTTGTGTATTATTATTTTTGGGCCGGTCCAGATTATTGGGCCAATCCAGGTCTGTCATAATACGGTCGTAGGTCCGCGGTGCGCTACAAACGCTACAAACTGAAGCCTGACGTTCACTGCTGTGAGTGATGTCACGCGCCCAAGCTGAGATGGTATATATTTCCACATCTTAACAGTCAAGTATAAATATAGTACAAGAATGTGCTGACAAAATGTATTTTGCGGTTCGCCTTTAGTGATAGCCTACATTTAGAAAAAAAAAAAAAAAAAAAAAAAAAAAAACGAATATCCGAATCCCAAAATTGAAAACCGAATACCTACCCAACGAACGAATATCCGAATAGTCGAATATTCGGGTCCAGCCCTAGTGTATTGTAATACATGTTATTAATGAACCTACATAGATGTTTTGTATATTATTATAACTTTTATATTCTAGTATTATGTATATTGTGTTGTGTGTATTATAATACATGTTATTAGTGAACCTACGGAGATGTTTTGTATATTATTATAACCTTTATATTCTAGTATTATATTGTGTTGTGTGTATTGTAATACATGTTATTAGTGAACCTACAGAGATGTTTCGTATATTATTATAACTTTTATATTCTAGTATTATGTATATTGTGTTGTGTGTATTGTAATACATGTTATTAGTGAACCTACAGAGATGTTTTGTATATTATTATAACTTTTATATTCTAGTATTATGTATATTGTGTTGTGTGTATTGTAATACATGTTATTAGTGAACCTACAGAGATGTTTTGGAGGCTTTGACCACTGGCAGCAGCCTCAGAAGAGCCTCCTCTGAAGCAGAGTATTTCTTCAGGTAAAACACGTCCAGCTCCTCTTCTGATGTCAGTAAGATGAAGACCAGAGCTGACCACTGAGCAGGGGAGAGAGATGCTGTGGAGAGACCTCCTGATGTCAGGTAACGTTGGATCTTCTTCACTAGAGAACGGTCGTTCAGCTCATTGAGACAGTGGAACAGATTGATGCTTCTCTCTGGAAAGAGATCTCCACGTATCTTATCATTGATGTAAGACACTGTTTCCTGATTGGTCAGTGAGCTACTTCCTGTCTGTCCCAGCAGACCTCGTAGAAGAATCTGATTGGTCTCCAGAGAGAGGCCCAGGAGGAAGCGGAGGAACAAGTCCAGGTGTCCGTTCTCACACTGTAAGGCTTTGTCCACAGCACTCAGGTAGAGGAAGAGGTCATCTCTCCTGGAGGTTGGTTGTTTTTGTGAGAGCAGATTGACACCAGTGTTGATGAAGGACTGGAAGACATAAAGGGCAGCCAGAAACTGGGATGTTGTGAAGAGGTCCTCCATAACTGTAGCAGAGATCCAACAGAAGACTGGGATGTGACACATGATGTAGAGGCTTCGTGATTTCTTGACATGGTAGATGATTTTCCTGGCCAGCGTCTTATCATTGAATTTCTTCATGAAGTACTCCTCCTTCTGTGGGTCGGCGAAGCCTCTCACCTCTGTCACCATGCCAACACACTCAGCAGGGATCTGATTGGCTGCCGCAGGGCGTGTGGTTATCCAGATGCGAGCGGAGGGAAGCAGGTCACCCCTGATGAGGTTTGTCAGCAGCACGTCCACCGAGGTCGGCGCTGTGACATCAGTCCAGATCCGGTTGTTCTGGAAGTCCAGAGGAAGTCGACACTCATCCAGACCATCCAAGATGAAGACAACATGGAACCGCTCGTATCTGCAGATTCCTGCTTGCTTGGTCTCAACAAAGAAGTAATGAAGAAGTTCAACCAAGCTGAACTCTTTCCCTTTCAGTAAATTCAGCTCTCTGAAAGTGAAGGGAAATGTGAAGTGTATGTCGTGGTTGGCTTTGCCTTCAGCCCAGTCCAGAGTGAACTTGTGTGTTAAGACGGTTTTACCAATGCCGGCCACTCCAGTTGTCATTATCGTTCTGATTGGTTGATCTTGTCCAGGTAAGGGTTTAAAGATGTCTTCACATTTGATTGGTGTTTCCTCCTTGGCTGGTTTCCTGGAAGCGGTTTCAATCAGTCTGACCTCATGTTCCTTGTTGACGTCTCCACTGCCTCTCTCTGTAATGAAGAGCTCTGTGTAGAAGTCATTCAGATCAGTTGGCTGTCCTGCTTTAGCGATTCCCTCAAACACACGCCTGAACTTCTGTATTAGATGAGACCTGAGTTTATGTTGGCACTCGACAGCAACAGGTCCTAAATGAGAAAACCACAGAAGACATCAGTAAATGGATGGTGCCGTCAAACGTCAATATTTCCTGTTAAATTATATTTATTGTTTCATTACTTGATTACTTGAACATATTTCAGGATTATTTTGATATTTCCACAGCAATATGATTGGTGTAATGACAGTAGTAGTATTATAAATGTCTTATAACCTGCTAAGTAGTGCTATCATTGTTGTGTATCAGAGGAAAGAGACTTGCTATGCTGATATAACAAGAAATTGTTGCATCTCTTCCACCGAGTTATTCTGCTGTTGATCTGCACTATATTCTTTAACATTATTTAACCTGATAGACCCACAATAACCCTACATATCTGGATCAAACTATTTAACCTGATACCCCACAATAACCCTACATATCTGGATCAAACCATTTGACCTGACAGATCCACAATAACCCCACATATCTGGATCAAACCATTTAACCCGATACCCCCACAATAACCCTACATATCTGGATCAAACCATTTAACCTGATACCCCCACAATAACCCTAAATATCTGGATCAAACCAAGTTTTCAGAAATGTGGACAGTTTGCTTCGTCTTAAGTCTCTTGTTTTCAAAATAAGAGCCTTCTCATTTGAAACTAACAGTCTCTTCTGCTATTCATTTTTTTTTTTTCAAAATAAGAGTCTCTTACTGCTCCGTTTCAAACTAAGAGTCTGTTACTGGTCTGCTTTCAAAATAAGAGTATCTTCCCTGTTTTCAAAAAGAGAGTCTTATTTCTGTGTTTTCAAAATAAGAGTCTCTTACCACCCCACAGTGTGTCGGCCAGTTCCTCCTGGTTCATCTCCATCAGGCAGAGCTTTGTGATGTCTACCACTCCCTCTATGGCGCGCCTCCTCTGCTCCTCTTTCTTAGCGTCCTCCTCCTCCTCCCTCTTACTCTCTGAGCATTGTGGGTAATCTGGGAAGAGACCCCTCCAGAGCTTCTTCAGCTCCTTGTCTAGAAAAGCGTGTGCGTCCTTCTCAGCCCTCTGGAGCAGAACAAACATCAATGAGAACTTGACTCTGAACTCACTGAGGACATCAGAAGCATCTGTCCTAGATTCACGTCCCGCTGGTCTACAGAGGGAAGCCTGGAGACCATCAGCACCACAAGAGATGCTTTCTAATGTTCATGTAGAGCTAAAGTCAAATGTCTTGTTGGACGTGTACACACCTGGATCAGCTCTGTTTGATACTGCTGTACAGACTGAGTACTGGTAACCTTTGACCTCTCCTGGTGTTGTCTGTGGAGAACACACACACACACACTCGTAAACGTCAGTACCAGAAGAGTCTGATAACAACCAACTGGTCTGATTTCATCATCTGTTTGAAGCTCCTACTTCTCCTCTGTGGACCAGGGTCCATCTTTAAAGTTAACAGGTCTATCCATAGACCAGTCACTCTTCATGGAGACACAGCTGGGTCCAGGGGAGTCTGCTCTCTCCTGCTGGACGCCTCTAGAAAAACAAGAACCAGGATTTATGGATCAGGTATTGAAATTGCCACCGTTTTGGTCTCATATGCTCCTGCAATTTAATCTTTTCAACCTAAAAATATAATTGGGGGCATTTGTGTGAGTACATTTTCTGATGCAATTTTTTGTTTCTATTTTTTTCCAGACGAACGTCTTTTTCTCTGTGGATTTGCTAGTTAGTACACTTAGCCTATAAGAGCCCTTTGAAATGATTAATATCTCATTTGTTAGGTGAATGTGCTCCTCATCACACCAGTTCAACTGTTAGGTGAATGTGCTCCTCATCACACCAGTTGAACTGTTAGGTGAATGTGCTCCTCATCACACCAGTTGAACTGTTAGGTGAATGTGCTCCTCATCACACCAGTTGAACTGTTAGGTGAATGTGCTCCTCATCACAGCAGCATCAAGAGTTACTTCAATCCAGCGGGAGCAGGTGGCGCCGCCAAGGGCTGGCCAGGGGGGCCACGGCCACCCTGACACAATCACTGCCCCCCTCGCGAGTTGCATATGCATAATACATGGTGTTTTACACTTGAGTAGGCTTGTTCCCAGAAAATGCTTTGTTGCTTACAATCAATGTAGTCCTTCAAATTAAAGCTGTATATTTGCCTTTTAAAGGAAAAGGACAACTAGCCTATTTGAAGAACTATGAATCACCAAACACATGTAGGACGGACACGCACGCACGCACGCACGCACGCACGCACGCACGCACGCACGCACGCACGCACGCACGCACGCACGCACGCACGCACACACACACACACACACACACACACACACACACACACACACACACACACACACACACACACACACACACACACACACACACACACACACACACACACACACACACACCAGTAGAGTCTGATAACAACCAACTGGTCTGTTTTCATCGTCTGTTTGAAACTCCTACCTCTCCTCTCTGGAGGGGCGTCCATCTTTAAATAAAGGAGGATCATCCATAGACCAGTCACTCTTCATGGAGACACAGCTGGGTCCAGGGGAGTCTGCTCTCTCCTGCTGCTCTGGGCTTCAACACAACACACACACAGCTTTTACTCAGACTAATGATGGTGTGATGATATATCACTGCTGAGCTCTGAGATGGACAACAGTCACAGACAGTTAGAGATCCTCTTCTTACCTCTTAGCTCTGCTGTGGCGGCCATGTTCCCCAGA
Organism: Merluccius polli; assembly: GCA_030340625.1. Classification (NCBI taxonomy): domain Eukaryota; kingdom Metazoa; phylum Chordata; class Actinopteri; order Gadiformes; family Merlucciidae; genus Merluccius; species Merluccius polli. The sequence continues at coordinate 95,446 of JAOPHQ010000579.1, forward strand.
CAGAGTGGTTTTAGAGGGAGGACCCCCCTCCTCTGTCTCCTCATCCATAGTAGACTGGAGACCTGGGGCCGTATTCACAAAGCATTGTATCTTACCGCTAGGAGTGCTCCTAACTCGCGCTAAAACATTTTACGTAGGAGTTTTTTCTTAAAAGTTATTCACAAAGCCGCTGAGACCTACTCATACTAAGGATAAATCACTAAGAGTGAACTAAGAGTGACGCGCCGTTGCTATGGATTACGTCGATTCTCGTGCACGAGTTTGGAAGCGGTCAGTCCGGTGATTGGTTGTTCAGAGCAGGCGGTCTCTGTGAAAACGAGCCCACTAAATCACCGAAGAACAAGGAAGTAGCCTCGGCTAGACATCCCTATCAAATAGTTATGGACAGTGCAGTTAGCAGAATACACGCATGATGACAAGTTTGTGCAGACCACGATAATGACGTTGTAGCCTATGCACGTTAAAGAGAGAGAGATAAACAATAAAAACAATAAAAATACGTAAATTGCATTAATTCAAGGAGGCAATTAAAAGCACCCTGCAAACTATTATTCAATGAGCATATCTCCACTATTCAACACTTTTAATAAAAGCCCATACCGGTTGTGGAGAATGGCGCATACAGTGATCACTGTGATCACATCCTCTCTCCACAAGATTTCGTGTATTTTTGTGTGCCCTAACATATGGAGGAACACAGCAAACAATAATAAATATGGATTCAACAAATAAAAGGCGACAAAGAGCTAATACGATGTTTTTTACGCATAGGACTAATCGTAATCTGCGTAATCACTTGCATGTTATACTTTAACTGTGCTCCCGGTTGTGGACTGAGATAGGGTGTCAAGACGTCTTGCAGGGACAGCCACTGTCACCCAGCAAGACACCCAACTGGTACACGGTGCCTCACGCCTCAGACCGCTCCCCATTAAAATACGCGGATCATGGGTAGACCCTGCAGGCCACTTCGCAACATCAAGAATGTTAAAAGTTGCATCAAAAGCAATCTGCGTGTTGATGGAATGTAGGCTACTTTCTTTCTATTGACGAACACGTCCTCATCTTTTGATGGCGCAATTATTTGTATGTGCGTCCCGTCAACAGCACCGACCACACCGGCCATACCTGCAATTGCCATGAAGTTGGCTTTGATCATGTGTAGTTGTTGATTGTCCAAAGGAAACCGGATAAACTGTTGGATGATATTAATGGTATTATTTCAGCCTTAACCAACTTTGAACTGAGCTCTGTCAGCTCTTCTAGCCTGTATGTAAATATATGATCATTGTGGAATTGTGTGTGTGTGTGTGTATATTTACCTATATGTAGGCTACATTTATATATATATATATATATATATATATATATATATATATATATATATATATATATATATATATATATATATATATATATATATATGTGTGTGTGTGTGTGTGTGTGTGTGTATTTTTTATTCTATTTTTATTATTTTATTATTATTGTGTTGTGTTGGTGTTATGGACCTTTCATGAGATGTGTCCCTAATAAAGTTTGAATTTAATTGAATTGATATGTGGTCTACAGAGCGCGTTGATGGTTCGGTTTATGGCTGACTGATGGTTGCGATATTCCTAAATCGTCTGCATTGCAAACTTGCATTTTCCCTGTTGCTAAATATCGTAGTGTTGCCAAACATTTTATTTCCTAATCGAGTTATTCCTGTTAGTCGGGGATGTTATTGCATCCCGCACTAATTCCACAACAAGTTTTATACCCTCACGATTTAGCCTATATCTCTTGATCAATTCACAGTCTTCCATTGTCTCCAAAACATTTCGTCTCGCAGCCATTTTCCGATTCTTTGTGAATAGGTCTTAGTGAGTTAGGAGTCCTCTCGAGGACTTTTAAGCTCTCCTAGACTTAGGTGCTACTTTTAGGCCTAAGATCCTTTGTGAATTGCTCTTAGTGAAAAAAATTAGGAGTCCTAAATTTAAGACTGACACGCCCATTATTTTTAGGAGTTTCTCCTAAATTCGCCAGTTAGGAGCTACTTTTAGCGCTAAGATCCTTTGTGAATACGGCCCCTGGACACAAACTAATGAATCAATCAAACTTTATTGCAGACTCCAACGTCCAAATAGACATACAATCACATACAGTACATAAAACTGACAGTGTAAAAGGTGTTATATCACCTAATAAAGTGCTTATGCAAATTCAGTAAAAAGGCATCTAATAAATAATAGCAGTAAAAAGTGGCATATAAAAACAGTGATCATACACTTCCTATAAAATACACAAATACCAGTGTTTCCACATATAGGATTGTTATCTAACAGAACTACACCTTGGATTGGTCAACTGTATAATAAGATTATTCTGGGACCCCTGCAGTCTACATATAAACTTCCTCTCTTTCTTATACCTCACCCAGAGGGGGGCTGTGTACATAGGGGTGCAGTAAGCTCTGAACAAGTTCACCTTCACTTCATCAGAGCAGTAGTGACATTTTCTCACTAACATATTGGCTTGGACATATAGCATTCTTCTCTGTCTAAGCATGTCAGCATCATCCTCCATCTTATCATTGATGATGTGGCCTACATATTTTGCATTGGTACACACAGACAGGGTTTGACCAGACAGATAGGAACGTGGGAAATTAAGATGTTGGTCCTCCTTGGTCCTACATTATCATTAACATAGGCCTACTCTTTTTGCCATTGTACTTGATGTCAAACTTGACCCCATAGTCTGAACATATGTTGAGAAGCTGTTGGAACTCTGCACTACTGGGAGATATAATGGCCAAATCATCAGCGTACACAAAGTCATTCATTAAGATATTACCCATTATGCACCTTGTTGTACAATCTCTCAACTGCCTTGGCAGGTCGTCCATGTACAGGCTGAATAGGCTTGGGGATAGAAGCCCACCCTGCCGTACCCCATTGCCAACTCTGAAGGGAGAGGATAAGATACTCCCCCATTTTACCTGCATAGTCTGCCTGACGTACCAATACGCCAGGATACGTATGATGCTACCCGGAACACCCCATGCTTCAGCTTGGTGAAGAGCTTGTGATGGTTGACTCTGTCAAATGCCTTGGAGGCATCAATAAAGCCCACCGACATTGTTGAGCCCTGCCCTCTGTACTTTTCTACTGCCTCTTTTAATGCATATACACAAATCAGTACTGTGTTTGCTCTTAAAGCCGAATTGGTTGTCTGTGGTGAATATAAGACCTCCAATTCTGTCAATGACCACGATTTCTAGCACCTTAGACCAGGGGTGGGCTGGGAACAACATTCGGCACGGGCATTTTCTCGTCGACCCCGGGGGGGGGGCACGATTGTTGACGGGGGGGGGCTCTTTCCAGAAGCCAGTGACATTGCTGTCAAGCAGTTTTCCAGCCATAGAGTCAGCTCTCAAGGCTTGCTCATGCTTGCCAACAAAGCGCCCTGCATATTTGTTACCTTTTTATGCTCTAGAACAGGCCCCTGCCTCGGCCTACCAGCAGTAACCCAGGCCTTATGGGCCGCCTTAGCTTCTGCATGGGGCGAGGAACATACCTGTTCCCCCCAGGTTTGGTGTTTATAATGAATCACTTTATTTGCCTTTTGAACTGAGACCATTAACTACATCACACAAAACCGCTATAGACGTCACAAACCCATCAATAATTAACCCAGAGACATAACCATACAGATTTATACAGTAGATTAGATTACTAAAAACCTTGAAGACTGTTACTGTGCTTAAAATAATACAAATTACTTGAATAAACTCATAGTACAATTAAAAGTACAGGATGTTTGAATCCAAACATTTCACTTTTGTAAACCAGAGTCCATATAAATCAACTGCAGGGTGAAACTAATTCTTAACATTATGACCCAAGTTCCTGAATTCAAACAGCTCACAGAGAAAGAGCAGCAAACACCTCACCTGGAAATGTATTGTTTTACCAAGATTAGATAACTGTAGTTTACCGATAATGTAAAGAAAATGTAACATGTAGAAAACTGTACCTCATCTTCTAAGTGATAAAAAACGTGTGTCACGCCCCATACAGTATAAAGTTATACAAGTACAAACGCAAGGGAAGCAAATGCCAAAATCAAGTCAATCAGGGGGGAAAAGAGAAAGAGAAGATTTACCTTCAGGGCTCCTCACTGTGGAAGACAACGAAGAGCAAATGAGGAAGTAGACTTTGAACATCTGACTACCTCTGAAACCTTTATGATGGGGCGTGTTTGAAAGGTTTCTAACATCACCATATAAACAACAACTACGGAGATTACTTTGACTCATCACAAATGTACGACCACTATGGAGTCACATGAGCCTGTTATCACAATGCTTTTTGGTTCACAAATACTTTCAAGGTGCACACACAAATTATTTTTGAGACTGAAGATCTGTTTCTAATCCTATCAGCTTGAACCTCAGGAGGACTTCCAGCATGAACTGCAACGTGTCCTGAAGTGTCTTCACACCATCAATAAGGTACTCATGTTAACAATAAAATACTCACTACAGTACAGACTGAAGCTTCACAATAAAAGCCCACAACACAACCACACTGACCTCACTACAGTACAGCCTGAAACTTCACAATAAAAGCCCACAACACAACCACACTGACCTCACTACAGTACAGCCTGAAACTTCACAATAAAAGCCCACAACACAACCATGACCTCACTACAGTACAGCCTGAAACTTCACAATAAAAGCCCACAACACAACCACACTGACCTCACTACAGTAGACTGAAACTTCACAATAAAAGCCCACAACACAACCACACTGACCTCTCTACAGTACAGACTGAAACTTCACAATAAAAGCCCACAACACAACCATACTGACCTCACTACAGTACAGACTGAATCTTCACAATAAAAGCACATAACACAACCATACTGACCTCACTACAGTACAGCCTGAAACTTCGCAATAAACCCCACAATACAACCATACTGACCCTTACTACAGTACAGACTAAAACTTCACAATAAAAGCCCACAACAAAACCACACCGACCTCACTACATTACGGACTGAAACTTCACAATAAAAGCCCACAACATAACCACACTGACCTGTGGCCGTGGAGAAGAGCTTCCTGGGCGCCTTTAGTGACCTAGCAGCTCTAAACACAGGATGCTATTCCTGCTAAACCTATTAGCCCATTGACCCCGATTCACCAAAATACAAGCCACAGAGATAGTGGGCAGGCTTTGCATTTGCATAGCTGTATGTGGTCCTTTGATTTGGTTATATTGTTTTAATATTAGGCCATTTATTGGTTTTCATCATTTTGATGTTGTGGCGTTGTAGCTGCCACGGGGTTCACCACCAGGGAATTTCTCACAGCCAGTTCGTTTAGATACGCTTTATTGGTCCAGTATACAATGAGTACGCACACCGGCGTCGTTCCAATATACAATGATGCGCACACCGGTATCGTTCCAATATACAATGCTGCGCACACCGGTATCGTTCCAATATACAATGATGCGCACACCGGCGTCGCCGCAGGCCCAGCTCTGGCTCCGCCGTCGACCCGTGTGCTCCGGTCCGGGTCCCTGGGTCCAGCACGCTACTGTGTTTATAAAGGGAGAGAGTGATTAGCGCAATGGAACCCAGGTGTGCCAATCACTCTCACCTGGCGCGGCTCTCCCGAGCCCTCTCCACAGCTCCCCCTTGCGGCTGATGCACCACGCCCCCCCACAGATGTTGATTCAGTTTCCACAGAACTTTGTATTTAGAGGAGCCGGAAGATAATTGAACAGTACGCAAATGAGCCAACAAATTGTTTTGTAGTTCAAACTAATGGTAAAGACAATATAAATGTTCATACACGTTCACCCAGATTTGAGCTCATCTGCGATCAGGCTGAAGAGATTGAAACGTGCACTATTTAACTTTTCTACTGCAGCGTTTTACTCAACTAAAACATATGTGAACTAGAACGGTTCTCAAGACACATTCTTCTTCTTCTTCTTCTTCTTCTTCTTCTTCTTCTTCTTCTTCTTCCTCCCCCCTTCCATCGCTGGCATCCCACCAAAGGCATCATGGGTAAGTAGGGTCGCCAGGCAGCGAGGAACAGCGACTATGCCATCCCAAAGTTCAAGCTCCTGAAGAAGATGCTGCTGGTGCACGGACACTACTACTACATACGCATCTCCGAGCTGGTCCAGTACTTCTTCTACAAGGTGAGCAGGAGGTCTCAGCACAACCATCTCACATTCATACTTTCAGTGTCAACAGCGATGATATTAATATCTCTCTCTCTCTCTCTGTCTCTCTCAGCAGAATGTGTTTTATCTTCCCTCAGTTCCTCTATCAGTTTTTCTGTGGCTTCTCGCAGCGGGAAAACACGAGCATACCTGTGTGTGTGTGTGTGTGTGTGTCTCACAAAAAAGGATGCACACATTAGGGCTGTCAAAATTGCTCAAAAATGACATTCGAATATTCCCTCTAAAAAAACCATATATATTCGAATATATTCGAATATCTATATTTGCGCATTATGTCAATGACGCGCATTACGTCAATAACAGGACAAACTAATACAACGAGACATAACTACTTGTATAGGTCGTTTATTTAAGTTTAAACATATTTGGCAACATATTACCTACACAAAAATAAGTAAATGAACTAATGGCCAAGACCGCAGACCTCGCTCTCGCTCGCTCGCTCACTCACTCGTTCTCGCTCCCCCTCACTCTCTCTGCGCATACTGGTTTAAATAAACAACAGCAATAAACAAATGCTGAGTGATGATCAAGAGTTTTGTGCAAGCAATCCCGACTCATGTCCCAAATGTGGCAGGCTTCATTCAGTGATTGAAACAAATATAACATTAATTTAAGTTTACGCCCACTCGCAAAGCAGAAAGAACGCGCCGCGGCTGGCGCAAGTGTGTTTTTCCACATTCGAATATTAATTTTCACCTTCGAATGTCTGTTTTTAAAAACTATTCGAATATATATTCGAATTTTGAATATTCGTTGACAGCCCTAGCACACATACTGTATGTCCACTCACTCGCCCACTCACTCACTCACTCACTCACTCACATGCAGAATGCACTATATGAACACGCAGACTTGCACTCAAACACACACCAAAATACACACCAAAAATACTGTGAAGGGGCGTGACTGGAGGTGCGTGACTGTGTGGAGGTGCATGTCTGTGTGAAGGTGCGTGACTGTGTGGAGGTGCGTGACTGTGTGAAGGGGCGTGACTGTGTGAAGGGGTGTGACTGTGAAGGGGCGTGACTCTGAAAAAGGGCGTGACTGAAAAGGAGTGTGACTGTGAAAAGGGGCGTGACTGTGTGGAGGTGCGTGACTGTGTGGAGGTGCGTGACTGTGTGAAGGGGCGTGACTGTGTGAAGGGGCGTGACTGTGAAAAAGGGCGTGACTGTGAAAAAGGGCGTGACTGTGAAAAGGGGTGTGACTGTGAAAAGGGGCGTGACTGTGCGGAGGTGCGTGACTGTGAAAAGGGGCGTGACTGTGTGGAGGTGCGTTCAGGTGAGATGCGGTGGGACACCGTACACGTCGCTAAGTCGGGCGTCGTGTTCTCCAGCACGGCGAGTTTAAAACGCACAGAAAATCCCCCACCGCTTAAAACATCCGGTCTCTTTGGACCGGACTGCAAATCTATTGGTCGGCACGTTACGTTGCGCGGCGCACCAGGTCAAAGTTGAAATCGTTTCACCTTCGAAGAGAGGCAACGAAATTGCCGCACCGCATCCCCCCCGTAGGAAAACAATGGAGCGGGTCGCACACGGCGTCTTCACTCAAGTGTCTGAACGGTTTCTTCTCAAGCGAATCCTCCTTTACTGCGTTTAATATTTAGGCCATTTCTAGACGCCCCTCCGATCCGAGGAGACCTCAGAGAGGAAGCAGATGCTTGTCATGGTGGCACCACTCCTGCTTCCATACGTCCCAAGGGTTTTATAATCCTTTTAATCTGGGAAAAGTTCACGTCTACCTGGCTGAATGTTTATTATGTCCAGCTTGGGGCAGAAGTGTAGCCTAGAACTCTAGACACCCCCTAGCGGCAGCAAATTTATTTGGCAGCTAGTGTAGTCTAGCAAAGCTCCGTCCGCTTTTTGGTGCTGGAAACACCAAGTGTGTCTTGTATGTCTGACCAATCACAGCGTGAGGGGCGGAGTCGAAAGCCGGGTTACCTAATGACGACAGAAATGCGACGGTTCCGTGTTAGGTAAACAATGGCTGCTGCTGCTTGCGAACGGTTGTCTTTCCACTCGGCTTTGGCCGCGACTCTTCAAGACTTTAAGTTAACATTTTATTTGAGAAAAGAACAAAGAACGGCACTGAAGTCTTTCCTCGAAAATAAATATTTATTCTGAGTTTTGATTAATTACGTAGTCAGAGCCGTCGCTCTGACTACGTCACCTTCTTCGTTGCTCTGATTGGTTGTAGCGCTATCCTATTGCGTGCAGAGGGAACTTGAAAGACAACCGTTTATCCCGCCCACACTGCCAATGGAGCTACGCCAGACCTTACATCTTTCTGATGTAGGTCTGGCTTGCCAGGCTAGCAGAAGTGTCCATTCAACCCACAATGCATTGTTTTTTGGTTCGCTTGCTATCGTTGGGCTATAAGGGTTTACTAACAATTATTATAATAAATAATTATTTGGAAATCTTTACCAGCTCAATCTTGCAACCTCCAGTGTAAAAAACCTGAGAGAAACCTGAATACCAAATCCTGAAAAATGCCTATTTTCCCCCTCTCACTCATTCACAGGAAGTGCACAACGCACAATGTCTTCCCCTTGGCAATCCACTTCCTGTGCTCCAGAACCCAGAATAACACCTGACTCATATGGGCCATCGGGGAACCCGTACCGTGGGTCAAAGTACACACGGTAACGCGCCATTTAACCTGATGAAGACCAATGAATGAATCCTTTAATGCATACAATGTGAAGCCGCCTACATGGAGTTAGAAATATTATATGCCAGCGTCTATTCCTCAGAAACAGAGAGAGTGAGATGACAGACAGACAGAGAGACAGACAGACAGAGAGAGGGATAGGCCGGGAGCCAGGTCCACCCCTCAGGATGTTTTTTGCTACATTTTTTTCCCTATTATTTCCTGTTATCCCATACATTGGGCCATCACATTGGGCCATCCCAACTCGGGGCCGTTTGGCCTCAGGGGCCAAAAAAAACCCTTTTTGGGAAAAGCTTCTGGCGAAATGATGTAGTTGCATATATTAGGGTACTACAACTGCATAAATGGTCAGACAAGTCTGAAATTTTGCATGGTGTATCCTGACACATAGGGGAAACTATCAGAATAATATTCTGGGGCTTACTGCCTTTCTATTTTCAAATATAACCCTCAGTTTATCCTAAAAGACAAAAAATGTGTGTTTGCCTGACAAATTGTCATCAAAGGCGATCATTTTCAAGCATTTTGTTAAACATACAACTGCCTTACATGGATGTGAAAAAAATCCCACATTATGTAAGCTTCAATTTAAATCCAAGATGACCTTTCTATCTAGAAGACTACACCTGCTATGACCAAAGTTCTCCAGTGTACCTCAAATCGGAGAAAGCTGAACTTTCACCATTACCCTTCCAAATGGGAAGGCGAGAGAGAGAGAGAGAGAGAGAGAGAGAGAGAGAGACATCATGGTGGTGATGGGTATCCGGCTGATGCTGGAGTTAAGAACACTTCAGTTCAGGTGTTTATCTTTATTCTGTTATTGTCCACGCCAGGCACAAAACACTCAGGACACTTTGACGTCAGGGTAGGGGTTAGGAGGTAGAGGGTAGGAGGTAGGGGGTAGAAAGTAGGAGGTAGAAGGAAGGGGGTAGGAGGTAGGAGGCAGTGTTGTAGACTCGAGTCCGACTCGTGAGCTAAATTGAGAGACTCGTGACTTGACTTGGACTCGAGCACTGAATGACTCGAACTTGACTCGGACTCGTGCATTAGGGACTCGAGAATTAAGACGAGGACTCGACTTTTTTAATGTCATTAGGCTATAATTGTAATATGCCATTATTCTATAATTTGGTATATGATTTTAGTGCAAGGGCATGTTACTGCTTCATGTCATACATCACACGTAACGTCATGTTCACATACACACACACACACGGCGCCAAAATGCAGTGGCGTCAATTCAGCCAAAGCTAAGGTACGGCAAGGTTACTAGTCACATGACTTCACTACAGTATCAATCAATATACTGTACATGCCCAGCAAATTATCAGCACTAAAGTCTGTATGTAGCTTATCTGTGTGGTTTGGAAAAACATATATATTTTTTTCAAATGCAGTCTCAGTCACATCCCGCCAACGTAACTATGGACACAATTCAGATCAATTCAGTCAAATGCACCTATAGCCTTTCTGACGAACGCAATTTCACTCCATTCACTATATAATTGCAACAATATCACGTGAACCAGGGTATCTGCAGGTTTCAGCAAGACAAATTTAAGACTTTTTAATCCCACCTTGAATGAAATTTAAGACCTGGCTAAAACACGTGATGGTGGGGGGATCCGCTGTACTACAACCCAAGCATAGCAGACTAGCTAGCAAGCGCGCTGATAACCGTTTATGCAGCTAGCAAGAAAGAAGCCTTTCCGAAAAGTAAAAATATAAATAGTCCTGCCCCGACAAATTTAAGACCTTGAGTTACAGTATTTAAGACCAGAATATGACATTTTTTAACGAATTTAAGAATTTTTAAGGCCTTAAATTTAGAAACATGAATTTAAGACTTTTTAAGGATGCGCGGACACCCTGCGTGAACATACAGGTAAACTTAAAACTGTCAAAGTCCAAATGCAAAGAGGAGAGGGAGGGAGAAGGAGAGAGAAAGAAATCATATTTCCCTTAAACAGATTTATAAGAGGTTCGGGTGATGTATCTTACCTTAAGATCATCTTAACATAATTAATCCATCAGTGGATTAATTAACTTTGATTCAAACCGGCAAAGTCCTGAACCCGTTCATCTGGTCAGTGATTTCACGACAGCAGGCTCAACAGCCATTAACATAAGTCTGTCAGTCTGTCGTCGCCCATAGTGGTCCTCAGGTCCGTTTTCACTCGTTTTAAAACGGAGAAACATCTCTCGGAGAAAGTTCTCTGCTTCATTTTCATTTTAGTTCATTAGCTCAGCGAAACAAATCGCGCTAATAACAATAACGACCCTGCTCTGACCTCCGTCGTCTTGTCAGGGGGGGCTGGGAGATACCACATTTCAAGATATGGAGGGGGGGTACAGGTGTTCTGGGAAAGACAATACCTAGAGAAATCGGTTGTGTTCTGATTTTCATTTGTAGCTAATATAATACATATAATTATATAATAATTACTTTAGTGCTGACTCAGACTCGATGTGGATCAATAGGACTCGACTCGGACTTGACTCGTATGAGTAGTGGACTCGACTCGGACTTTTATTTTATGACTTTGACTTAAGTCGGACTCGTACACTGGAGACGAGCCTGGATTCGGACTGGTAGGAGGTAGGGGGTAGGAGGTAGGGGGTATGAGGTAGGGAGTAGGGGGTAGGAGGTAGGGAGTAGGGGGTCCCCTCCGTCTCCATTTCTCAGGCCGGTGCTCGGCGCTGTCAACTGGTGACATGCCGGACCACCTCGCTGATGTCCCTGCAACAACAACAACCCCACCCCACCTTCAACTCGAGATGGCTCCGTCTGACTCCACCGCCTCCCCTCCGTCACCCGCTGTGGGTGTCCCGACGCCCCGACACAACGCAGCCCAGACGACCACCTCCCCGCTCACTGACATCTGCTAACCGGCGCGGGATACTGAAGGAGGCTGTGCTCCAGCTCTCGAGTGGCGTCACCGGCCGGGTCCCTCTGGCGGCGGTGGCGGCTCCGGAGATGACGACGTTTTCTCCGCCTCCATCAGCTGTGTCTGTTTCTAAAATGAATTCATCTGAAGAATCTGAAAGTAGTGGTAGAAGCTGAAATAGTAGAAGAAGCTGAAAGTAGTGGTAGAAGCTGAAATAGTAGAAGAAGCTGAAAGTAGTAGAAGAAGCTGAAATAGTAGAAGAATCTGAAAGTAGTAGAAGTAGTTGAAATTGTAGTAGTGCTGAATTAGTAATACTAATAGCTGAAGTAGAAGTAACTGAAGTAGTAACAACACTGTCTGATCCTCAAAAAGCAGCCCTATCTGGCAACACTGCTGAACGTCCCCTCGCTCGAGCGTCAACGTTAAGTCAACTGAAAAGGAATCAGTTAAACTGTGAAACTCTTAATAAATATAAATGCTATCGAAATTTCGTTTGGATATTATGGGATGTACAAGTATGTAGATTTGTGACATTTTTTGAACGAAGGTAAACGATTGAGGATTGATTTAGTTAGGCCTACGATGTGTAACTGTCAGAGATCAATGTGTAATCGATGTGTAACTGTGAGATCAACTGACGAGAACCCGAAACTTAAACTGTGATTCTGAATAAATATAAATGCTATCAAAATTTCGTTTGGATATCATTATTAATGAATATACAAATCTGTAGTGACATTTTTTGAATGAAGGTTGAAAAGTGAATTAATTAATTACGACGTCTTAAACAGTGGAAGGTCCGCCGGTTACAATGGGAATGGTAGAATATGACGATTTGAAACTAAAACTGTGATACAGAAAAAAGTATAACAGCTATCGAAATTTCGTGAACACGGCTAGATAGATACAAATCTCTAGATTTGTTTAATTGTTTGAACGATGGGAAACGGTTGAAATTTGAATTAGTTACTTACGACGTAAAGCATTGGAAGAATAAGAGGCTGGGTTAGATTAAATCAATGGGCGGACACCCATTGATTTATATTGGAAAAATAAATGTGGAAAAAGTAGAATAATTTGAAAAGTTGAATGAATATGAAAAATCTGAATAGATAGCCATAATGTCGTAACAAATCTGAACATTTTGATATTTGAATGAAGGAGAAGAGTGCCAAACAACGTTCGGAATAATAATAAAAATAAAAATAATAAAGATTTCGATATCTAGAGTGTGAATGCTCGGGAATTCACACTAATGAAGATTTCGATATCTAGAGTGTGAATGCTCGAGCATTCACACTAATAATAAACATTTCGATATCTAGAGTGTGAATGCTCGAGCATTCACACTAATAATACAAGTAGCAGACGTTACAAACCTCAACAGGTGCACATATCTTTAATAACTGACCATGTTGTGCTGCCGTGTTCCCAACACAACACAAGGATCAATATTCACTTTAAATCCTTCACATGAACACCAGTAGCTTTTCCCACAGACCGCATTCATGGATATAATATTCATCTGCTTTAAATCAGGTTGGGTAATCAATAGGTAATCAATTATGAACCGATCATCAACAATAGGTAATCAATACAATAATGAACCGATCATCAACAATGGTTAATCAATACAATAATGATTATATATTATATATATTGACTGATTATTATTATCATTTTTGCTCGCGATGATTGGCGGTGAGATGATGATGATCATAAACTACAACCCACACAGAGACACTGAGGAACCAGACCAGAACCTAAACCCAGGGAGGAGGTCCTCCTGGGTGAATGTGGTCCAGAAGGTGTGGATGTGTGTCAGTGTGTCTGAGGACCCTCCTACACCTGGGGATACTCCGTAGAAGGACAGAGAGCCAGCAGGCCGGTCCAGATACACTCCTACTCTGGTGAAGACAGGGGGTGGGAGACGGATGGGTGTTACACTACCGTTGTACCGGGCAGAGTAACCATCATCATGACAATAAAGACTCCGGGACTTGTTGTTCCCTCCAAGCCTGCTGTCATGACCCCCTCCTCTCCTTGTGATTCCTCTGTATGTCACTCCTATACCAACCCATCCTCTCCTCTCCACCTCCCAGTAACAGCGGCCAGTCAGACCCTCTCTACACAACACCTGGTACTGGGAGTCATATCTCTCTGGGTGGTCAGGATAAGACTGATCCTCTTCAACCTCCATCACCTTCCTGTGGTCCTCAGACAGAGAGAGACGTCTGTGGGCTGTGTTTGGGTCCAGTGTGAGTCCACAGGCATCTGACGGGAGAACAAGACATGATTAGGGGCTGAAGGTCGGGTCCATTCCCGGTTTTCCAGTCCGGTCCGGTGCACCAGCCTAAACCGGTTTTAATGTGATGCAAACCGACTGAACCGGCATTTGTCATGAAGAGACAAATCCAAAAGTCTCCCAGTTCCAACTTGTATTGTGTTAGTAATCAGGAGGATGACAGGTGATGAACATGATGTGATGTTTAGTGGAAGTTGATAGGAAATAAAAACCCGACGTGTCACTGAGTGGTTGAGTGTTGATCACTATCCTCTCTCCTCCTTCTCTTTTACAGCTGAGTGCAAGGAAGTAGGCGAGATGTATGCGCCGCAGCTGTGGCCAGAAGGGACCTATGTAAGGCGCTTCTATGAGAATCGCAAGCCTAGGGCTGCGGTAGGGGCAGGTGTTAAAGCACCACATGGCACAGGGATGAGTGCGCCTGAGCCTAGGGCTTCCTATGCATGATGAACAATGATAAACTGCTATGAGAGTTGTGTCGTATAACTCCCGTGGTCTGCGACTTGGACAGGGTGCTGGAGTGAGAGCCCAACGCATTGTTATGGACAAACTCTTTGAGAATGCTGCTGCTGCTGCTGCTGCTGCTGATGATGATGATGATGATGATGATGATGATGTGCAGCGTCAGTGTGGTATACTGTATGGGCAGGCAAACATGCTGGCTCACAAATTCTACATGTGTACTACTGATGTTAAAATATCGCTCTTCAAACCGTATTGCACTCCACTGTATACTGCCCACCTGTGGTGTAATTATAGTGGCATATAATGATGCTCTGAGAATTTTGCTTAAAACCCCCAGGGGGGGTAGTGCCGGTGAAATGTTTGTGACAAACAGTGTGCCCACTTTTAATGCTGTTCTGAGAAATGTTATGTATAGATTCATGGGCAGACTGACTGGGTCTTTGAACACGATTATTGTGTCTCTAATTGATATCTCTCAGAGTGACACAAGGTACTCATCTTGCTTCTGGAAACATTGGACCCGAAGCTTGCATGTGTTTTAAATATGTCTGTATTATAATTGATAATGCCTCATTTGCATCCTTTTTTTTTTTTTAATCTATGTACTGTGCTGTCTTTGTGGAACTTCCTGATTCTTGAATAAAGTTATAATAATCATAATAATAATAATAATATAATAATAATAATAATCATAATAATCATAATATTATAATAGTAAATAGGCCTTATTATAAGTTTGATGATGATAATAAAAATAACAATAATTTGTATAATAGAATACACATACACTATGATTAATATTGTTAGTATGATGATTAATATGATATGAGCATGTCCAATAATAACAACAATACTACTAATAATCCTAATTCTAGCAACACTACCTATTGGATTGAGTTATTTTAATGCCCCCTAGTGGAGTGAGAGAGAGACAGCAGGTTTTCAGTTCTACATAACATCTCATCTCCATCATCCCCGCCTCTACGTTGAAACCATCAAACTGTGAGTCACTTGATGTGCTACGTTGGAGCTCGACCTACAGGTATACTGGCTCAGAAAACACTTTAAGACCACTACACAGTTTATACACGGACCATTCACTGGGATGGTAACAATATTATTAGAAGATGCATGAGGTCTTCATGAGCGGACGTCACCTACTGCTGTGTGGATGGATGTGGTGGAATATATGAACTATACACCACATACAATATATAAGCTGCTATGTATAGTTCATTAAATAAGCCTTTGTATAAAGTATGTGCTCCTAGAAATAGCTCCCGTCCTCTCTCCAATTAAAAGGTGTTCAGTTAGTAGCATTGGCATCTCCACTGTAGCCAGGAAGTGTGGTGCTGAGGCCATGCACCTCCTCACTTCTTTCTTGTGCAGATCCCTTAGTTGTCTTGTGTCCTTGCAGACATGTCCACTTCCCCCCTTAGTGTAATGCAAATGAACCTGGCCTTGGCCATGGCCAGGTCACTCACCTCACCTTTTGTTTCCCTTGTTGTTACTGCCCACGATGTGAAAGTGTCCCTCTAAGAGTCATGTCCACCCATTGTCTCTCTGAAGAGGTTTGGTTAATGCTCCCATGTGTCTTCCCATGATCATGACTTAAATCAAATACTTGAACTTCAATGAAGTGTCCATCTAAATAGTGAGTGTGTGTTGTGATGAATCAAACTAAACAGACACTTACACTTCTTTAGAGCTGGTCTCAGCCTCCCCACTCCACCATGCTCCACACTGGGGGGGAAACACAGTGAGAGCAGCATGTTGGCTTTAAACATGGAAACATTCACCTTCATCATCTGCTGGATCATCACTTTCTACACAACATGAGTTACAGTTACACTTCATCTAGCAGGCGGCTGAATCCTTGGAGGAGACATTGTCTCACTGAGTGGTGAGCTGTCCTCTCCATACCTGAGAGTGTCCAGTCTCCAGCCTGGATCCTCCAGTCCAGCAGAGAGCAGCGTAACTCCTGAGTCTCCTGCAGGGTGATTGTAGCTCAGGTCCAGCTCTCTCAGATGGGAGGGGTTGGAGCTCAGAGCTGAGGCCAGAGAAGCACAGCCTTCCTGTGTGACCATGCAGCCAGACAACCTACACACACACACACACACACACACACACACACACACACACACACACACGCACGCACGCACGGATGTAATGGATGTAAATCTGTTAAAGGTCTTCTGATGAGGAGCCTTGTGGTGGGACTGTTTGCACATTGAGTCCAACTGACCTGAGAGTCTCCAGTCTACAGTGTGGACTCCCCAGTCCAGCAGAGAGCAGCTTCACTCCTGAATCCTGCAGATCATTGGTACTCAGGTCCAGCTCTCTCAGACTAGAGGAGTTGGAGCTGAGAACTGAGGCCAGAGCTTCACAGCATCTCTCTGACAGATGACAGCCATTCAGCCTTTCATGAACAATAGATACAAACATTAATTATTATAGGTTTCATGGAAATCACAGAAATATCGTTTAAACATTATGCAAAACTGCAAATAGTGTAGCTACTAATCACTTTTAAAAAAAAGATTACAATACAATATTGAAGAAAAATCTTCATAAAAATATTAATATAACATGACTCAATACTGAAGCATTACATTTATCACATTGAGACCAACTGACCTGAGAGTCTCCAGTCTACAGTGTGGAC
This sequence comes from Merluccius polli, assembly GCA_030340625.1. Classification (NCBI taxonomy): domain Eukaryota; kingdom Metazoa; phylum Chordata; class Actinopteri; order Gadiformes; family Merlucciidae; genus Merluccius; species Merluccius polli. The sequence continues at coordinate 112,696 of JAOPHQ010000579.1, forward strand.
TCCCCAGTCCAGCAGAGAGCAGCTTCACTCCTGAATCCTGCAGATCATTGGTACTCAGGTCCAGCTCTCTCAGACTAGAGGAGTTGGAGCTGAGAACTGAGGCCAGAGCTTCACAGCATCTCTCTGACAGATGACAGCCATTCAGCCTTCACACAAAATAAACAATGTTAGGAACTGGGATGAAATGTTTCATTCATGTTCATGAATCACATCTTTAAACCACAACTATGTGGTGGAAAACGTTGAATATTTAATTAGTTTTGTTGTTTTTGTTCTCTGAATATTTCTATATTATTAGAACTTTTATATTCTATTCTTATGTATATTGTGTTGTGTGTATTGTAATACATGTTATTAGTGAACCTACAGAGATGTTTTGTATATTATTATAACTTTTATATTCTATTATTATGTATATTGTGTTGTGTATTGTAATACATGTTATTAGTGAACCTACAGAGATGTTTTGTGTATTATTATAACTTTTATATTCTAGTTTTATGTATATTGTGTTGTGTGTATTGTAATACATGTTATTAGTGAACCTACAGTGATGTTTTGTATATTATTATAACTTGTATATTCTAGTACAACCCAGTCGCCAAAAGCATACGTTGACATTGAACGTTTTCGTGAACACTGGATTACGTCGCATTTCAACGTAACATAGTGTGTTGTACCTACAGTATCCACGCGTGGCACTGTGGAGGCGCCTGAAGAAAGCACAACCAACAAGGACATTTCATGGTTATAAGATACATAAATTGCTGGTTAGAAAATACATTAATTAGAATTAAGGTGACGGTGATGCAGGGTTGCCAGCTTCACGGTTTTCTCGCCAAATTGGGCTGTTTTGAAAACGGGTTAAACCTCAAAGACGCGGGTCATGGCTTTCTTTTGTGCTTTCAAAACCCACCACAGAAACAGTTGGGGTGTAATATGTATTGCATAATCTTTATGAAAACTCAGTCAGAACAACACAGTTTCACTCCCAGAATGTCAAATAGCAACTGTCTGTAAGGGCACTTTAGCGTCAGTCACTGACGGAGATTGTCTCCGGCGATATTTGACGTTCAGTGGTGTGTGGGCATCCGTCCTATTGGTTAGTTATTACTCCTGTATCAGAGCTATAGAGTAAACAACTCTATAAACAACTCTATGTTTACTCTATAGCTCTGATTCCTGCACCGTTTCAATGACGTCAGGTTGCTAGGGGCTACGGCTGAAAGACGCCGTGACCACCCATGATGCACCTATCAGCCGGAAGTACTGTCCTTACTGTACCAGAGAATGTCTAATAAGGAGACGGGTTCTGACTGTACTATTGTTTATGTTTTAATGTCATAATATTGTTGACAATAAAGTTTGTTAAAAAAAACAACAACAACTATTATTGTCCCACACCACAATGTATGTCCCACAATGTGAACTCAAACAATTCATGTTTATCCAATTCATGGACAAACAAAGCAGCTGGGAACACATCTAAAAACACTTGAAATAGAATGTAGCCTATATTTATATTTTTACAACATCAATCTCCCTATAATATGAACAAAATATGTTCAGGTTATACTTTCTCTCTTGGAAAACGGGCAAATGCTAACCCTAACCCGGAAAATGAATCAAAAAAACTACAAACATTCGGAAAATGCAATACACTGAAGTGTGCGGCGTTTTTTCCGCCATGTTTTTTAACGTTTTCCCTATTATGTGAAAAAGTGTCAAGGAACTTCGCAAGTGTATTATATGTTTTAGGGACCGGGGAGCACATTTTTTTGGTCAGATTTCATTTTTACTATTGTTAATTGGGTGAAATCTGGTTTTGACCCTACCCAGTAGCGCCCCCTGATGGTTTGGCCAAGGCCACAAAGGCCATGATAGAAGAAGTCAACAGCTGTCCAAAAATGTTTTCCCCATGTTTGTATCACATTGTGTTGCTTTTCTGTAAGCCTTTAAAGGAGCCTTAGGTTCAAGGTTCAAAGGGCATTCCTGAGGAGCAGGAACCACCCAGAATGTTCACAGTGGCATATCTGTACTCTGCAGATCAAGACCTTTCTAACGATGTCTTCATTGTCATCCTACGACAAAGTTTCATTTTTATCTTGCTCACTGCCAAGGCACTTACTGATACTTTCTCACAGCCTATATTGAGCCAAGATGGATAAAATCACTAAAACATATTTTAAGGGATATTTAGTGGCAAAATGTGTTCAACATATTGATGGTGACCTTATCCTTAGTCATGCTTTTCAATTTGGAGCAGTTTAGACCCAATTTACCCCTTAAACTACTTAATGTTACATATAAATATTTCCATATTACTTAATATGACCATTTATAGCCATTGTGTTCCCCAGGGCTGACAGGATTGCCCTGGATGAACCAATAGTATGGGGGTATTATTGAGACAATATTATTTGTGTGTGCGTATCTCAATCTGTGTGTGTGTAATAAGATTTGTGTGTATTCACATTTGTGTGTATTCACATTTGTGTGTGCGTAATAAGATGTGTCTGTCTGTATTCACATTTGTGTGTGCGTAATAAGATTTGTGTGTCTGTATTCACATTTGTGTGTGTGTAAAAAAAATGCGTACTGAGATCTGTAAATGTCTGTCATCAGTTATAACTCAGGCGGGAGCTCTGATTGGCCGTCTTTTTACACATGGATTTTGGCACACTTCTGCCGTGCAGATCTGCAAATGCGATCCGTGTGTAAAAACGATTCGTCTGTAACTTCACGCAATACAGTCACACACCACTAGTCGGCGCGTAGCACCCAGTGATGTTAAGCGTGTCATTGTCATGGGGAAGATGGCTGCCGTTAATGAGACTGGCCATTTTAGATAGAAAATATAATATTAACTTCGAAAAAACTCATGGGTAAGTTAACGTTTTTTTTCCTCAAAAATAAACGCATTGTAAAGCCCATGAGTTGTTCCAAGTTTCCGACGACCGGCCAGTGTCATTAACGGCAGCCATCTTCCCCATGACAATGAAACGCTTAACGTCACTGCTCCACGCCGACTAGTGGTGTGTGACTGTATTGCGTGAAGTTACAGACAAATCGTTTTTACACACGGATCGCATTTGCAGATCTGCACGGCAGAAGTGTGCCAAAATCCACGTGTAAAAAGACGGCCAATCAGAGCTCCCGCCTGAGTTATAACTGATGACAGACATTTACAGATCTCAGTAGGCATTTTTTACACACACACACACACAAATGTGAATACAGACACACAAATCTTATTACACACACACAAATGTGAATATAGACACACAGATTTCTTTACACACACACAAATGTGAATACAGACACACAAATCATATTACGCACACACAAATGTGAATACACACAAATGTGAATACACACAAATCTTATTACACACACAGATTGAGACACGCACACACAAATAATATTGTCTCAATAATACCCCCATACAATAGTACATAATATGGTAATGCGAATGTATGTCTGTGTGTAGTTACATTTTTACACAGTTGTTTTTAATTGACCAAGATATGAGCTTTTGAAAGAAAGTAGGCCTGTGCCGTATGCAAAGGGCGTTGGAACTACAAAAAACATGGCAAAAAAACATGGCGCCGCACACTTCAGTGTATTGCATTTTCCGAACGTTTGTAGTTTTTTAAATTCATTTTCCGGGTTAGCGTTAGCGTTAGCGTTTTGCCCGTTTTCAAGAGAGAAAGTATAACCTGATCATATTTTGTTCATATTATAGGGAGATTGATGTTGTAAAAATATAAATATAGGCTACATTCTATTTCAAGTGTTTTTAGACGTGTTTCCAGCTGCTTTGTTTGTCCATGAATTGGACAAACAATTGTTTGGAGTTCACATTGTGGGACATACATTGTGGTGTGGGACAATAATAGTTGTTGTTGTTGTTGTTTTTTTTAACAAACTTTATTGTCAACAATATTATGACATTAAAACAAACAATAGTACAGTCAGAACCCGTCTCCTTATTAGACATTCTCTGGTACAGTAAGGACAGTACTTCCGGCTGATGGGTCCTCCCAATGGGACAGGTGGTCACGGCATCTTTCACCCGTAGCCCCTAGCAACCTGACACCATTGAAACGGTGCAGGAATCAGAGCTATAGAGTAAACATAGAGTTGTTTATAGAGTTGTTTACTCTATAGCTCTGATACAGGAGTAATAACTAACCAATAGGACGGATGCCCACACACCACTGAACGTCAAATATCGCCGGAGACGATCTCCGTCAGTGACTGACGCTAAAGTGCCCTTACAGACAGTTGCTATTTGACGTTCTGGGAGTGAAACTGTGTTGTTCTGACTGAGTTTTCATAAAGATTATGCAATACATATTACACCCCAACTGTTTCTGCGGTGGGTTTTGAAAGCACTAAAGAAAACTGTGACCCGCGTCTTTGAGGTTTACACCCGCGACTCCGTTTTCAAAACAGCCCAATTTGGCGAGAAAACCGTGAAGCTGGCAACCCTGCATCACCGTCACCTTAATTCTAATTAATGTATTTTATAACCAGCAATTTATGTATCTTATAACCATGAAATGTCCTTGTTGGTTGTGCTTTCTTCAGGCGCCTCCACAGTGCCACGCGCGGATACTGTAGGTACAACACGCTATGTTACGTTGAAATGCGACGTAATCCAGTGTTCACTGAAAACGTTCAATGTCAAGGTATGCTTTTGGCGACTGGGTTGTCTAGTATTATGTATATTGTGTTGTGTGTATTGTAATACATGTTATTAGTGAACCTACAGAGATGTTTTGTATATTCTTATAACTTTTATACTCTAGTATTATGTATATTGTGATGTGTGTATTGTAATACATGTTATTAGTGAACCTACAGAGATGTTTTGTATATTATTCTAACTTTTATATTCTAGTATTATGTAGATTGTGTTGTGTGTATTGTAATACATGTTATTAGTGAACCTACAGATATGTTTTAGAGTCTTTAAACACTGGCAGCAGCCTCAGAAGAGCCTTCTCTGAAGCAGAGTATTTCTTCAGGTCAAACATGTCCAGCTCCTCTTCTGATGTCAGTAAGATGAAGACCAGAGCTGACCACTGAGCAGGGGAGAGAGATGTTGTGGAGAGACTTCCTGATGTCAGGTACTGTTGGATCTTCTCCACTAGAGAACGGTCATTCAGCTCATTCAGACAGCGGAACAGATTGATGCTTCTCTCTGGAGAGAGATCTCCACTTATCTTCTTCTTGATGTAAGACACTGTTTCCTGATTGGTCAGTGAGCTACTTCCTGTCTGTCCCAGCAGACCTCGTAGGAGTGTCTGATTGGTCTCCAGAGAGAGGCCCAGGAGGAAGCGGAGGAACAAGTCCAGGTGTCCGTTCTCACTCTGTAAGGCCTTGTCTACAGCACTCTGGTAGAGGAGGAGGTCATCTCTCCTGGAGGTTTGTTGTTCTTCTGAGAGCAGATTGACACCAGTGTTTCTGAAGGACAGAAAGACATGAAGGGCAGCCAGAAACTCCTGGATGCTCAGATGGACAAAGCAGAAGACCTGGTCCTGGTACAGCCCACACTCCTCTTTAAAGATCTGGGTGAACACTCCTGAGTACACTGAGGCGGCTCTGATATCGATGCCACACTCTGCCAGGTCTGCCTGGTAGAAGATCAGGTTGCCTTTCTCCAGCTGGTTAAAAGCCAGTTTTCCTAGAGAAACAATGATCTTCTTGCTCTCTGAACTCCAGTGTGGATCTGTTTCAGCTCTCCCATGATACTTCCTGTCCGCCTGTATGGACTGAACCCTCAGGAAGTGGATGTACATCTGAGTCACAGTGTTGGGCATCTCTTCTCCACTCTGGGAGGTTGTGAAGAGGTCCTCCATAACTGTAGCAGAGATCCAACAGAAGACTGGGATGTGACACATGATGTGGAGGCTTCGTGATTTCTTGACATGGGAGAAGATTTTCCTGGCCAGCGACTTATCACTGAATTTCTTCATGAAGTATTCCTCCTTCTGTGGGTCGGCAAAGCCTCTCACCTCTGTCACCATGCCAACACACTCAGCAGGGATCTGATTGGCTGCCGCAGGGCGTGTGGTTATCCAGATGCGAGCGGAGGGAAGCAGGTCACCCCTGATGAGGTTTGTCAGCAGCACGTCCACTGAGGTCGGCGCTGTGACATCAGTCCAGATCCGGTTCTTCTGGAAGTCCAGAGGAAGTCGACACTCATCCAGACCATCCAAGATGAAGACAACTTGGAACCGCTCGTATCTGCAGATTCCTGCTTGCTTGGTCTCAATAAAGAAGTGATGAAGAAGTCCCACCAAGCTGAACTCTTTCCCTTTCAGTAAATTCAGCTCTCTGAAAGTGAAGGGAAATGTGAATTGTATGTCCTGGTTGGCTTTGCCTTCAGCCCAGTCCAGAGTGAACTTGTGTGTTAAGATGGTTTTACCAATGCCGGCCACACCAGTTGTCATTATCGTTCTGATTGCTTGATCTTGTCCAGGTAAGGGTTTAAAGATGTCTTCACATTTGATTGGTGTTTCCTCCTTGGCTGGTTTCCTGGAAGCTGCTTCAATCAGTCTGACCTCATGTTCCTTGTTGACGTCCCCACTGCCTCTCTCTGTGATGAAGAGCTCTGTGTAGAAGTCATTCAGATCTGTTGCTTGTCCTGCTTTAGCGATTCCCTCAAACACACGCCTGAACTTCTCCTTCAGATGAGACCGGAATTTACATTGGCACTCGACAGCAACAGTTCCTAAATGAGAAAATTGGTTCATTACTTCGACATATTTCAGGATTATTTTGATATTTCCACAGCAATATGATTGGTGTAATGACAGTAGTAGTATTATAAATGTCTTATAACTGCTAAGTAGTGCCATCATTGTTGTGTATCAGAGGAAAGAGACTTGCTATGATGATATAACAAGATAGTGTTGCATCTTGTGACGATGCCTCCACCCAGGCACTAGGTGTCCCTGTTTCTTTTAAATGGTGTTTTAGAGGTGCTGAGTGGAGGGTCGTCAGCTGCATGAGTAACACCTGGGCCAGTGTGCTCTGCCTATAAAGACCTTCATTCTGCGAAAGCTCGCTGGCGGGGAACTGATTCCTGCTCACCGGCAGGCCTGAAGGCAGCACTTTCTCTTTGTTTATTTTGATCTGCACATACATTATCACGCATCCATAATGCATTCATGACTGATACTGATCTCTACACGTTTGCCTTGGTTGAATTATGAAATAAATACCGCTTGCTAGTAGCCAGCTCGTGCTTGTTCTCCCTACTCTGTCATAGCCTTGGAGCCGGGTTGTGCAAATCTCTTCCAGAGTTATTCTGAGTAGAGTTATCTCTTCTGAGTTATTCTGCTGTTGATCTGCAGTATATTGTTTAACACGATTTAACCTGATAGACCTACAATAACCCTACATATCTGGATCAAACCATTTAACCTGATAGACCTACAATAACCCTACATATCTGGATCAAACCATTTAACCTGATATCCCCCCAATAACCCTACATATCTGGATCAAACCATTTAACGTGATACCCCCACATTAACCCTACATATCTGGATCAAACCATTTAACCTGATAGACTCACAATAACCCTACATATCTGGATCAAACCATTTAACCTGATACCCCCACAATAAACCTACATATCTGGATCAAACCATTTAACCTGATAGACCCACAATAACCCTACATATCTGGATCAAACCATTTAACCTGATAGACCCACACTAACCCTACATATCTGGATCAAACCATTCAACCTGATACCCCAATAGAAATCTAGAAATCATCTTCTACTATTCCAAAAATCAATTTCTTCTGTTTTCAAATTAAGAGTATCTTACTGGTATGTTTTCAAAATAAGTGTATCTTCCCTGTTTTCAAAATAAGAGTCTCTTTCTGCTCTGTTTCAAAATAAGAGTCTCTTACCGCCCCACAGTGGGTCGGCCAGTTCCTCCTGGTTCATCTCCATCAGGCAGAGCTTTGTGCTGTCTACCACTCTACCACTGGAGGGTCGGCCATCTTTAAATCCAGGAGGATGACCCATAGACCAGTCACTCTTCATGGAGACATAGCTGGGTCCAGGGGAGTCTGCCCTCTCCTGCTGGACTCTTCTAGAAATACAAGAACCAGGATTTAAGGATCAGGGGCCTCATGTACTAAGACTTGCGTGGATTTCTTACTAAAACTTTGCGGACGCCAAAATCTGGAAAGCTGCTGCGCACAAATAAATCCGGATGTATCAATCCTTGCGTAAGCACAATTTCGCGCAGATTCTCTTTGTACATCCCAATTAACGTGAAATTGAGCGCACATGCACGAGCCCGACTCTCCGCCCTGTCTCCTCCCTCATTTAATATGCTAATTAGTATAAATAGGGCTGCAGTAGTGCGCTTGTTAGGAGAAAGGAGATAATGGAGAAAGGAAGAAAAAAAAACTTTACTGAATGCGAGGTGGAGGTGCTGATTTCGGAGGTAGAGGCCAGAAATAACATCTTGTTTGGCTCTCTTTCCTCCGGAATCAGCACCAAAACCAAAAAACTGGCTTGGGAAAAAGTTGCCAAGTCTGTCAACGAGGTTGGGGCGGAAAACCGAACTGTGGCGGACAAAAAGTGGTCGGACATAAAGGTCGACGTAAAAAAAAAGGTTTCTGCCCACCGGAGAAGCGTGGGTCAGACGGCAGCGGAGCCGGAGTCGGGGAGCTCGCCCCATTTGAGCAAAGGGTGGCCGCTGTGGTGGGGGATCGGCTCCTTTTTGGCGTGGTCCCGCCAGCCGAAGGGGATTCCGACTTGGCCCAGGATCCCACGGAAGGTACAATTATTTTCATATATTTGACGAACTTTCTTATACCTGCTAGTAGGGCCTAGCCTGCATTTCCCTCTACATGTTTAATGTTTAGCCAGCAATAAAACACGTTCTCCTTAATGTGATTGTAATTTATATATATATTTATTCACAGACAGCCAAGGACCAAGTGGCGCACAATTGTTGCCAGAAGACTCCCAGCCAGGCATGTCCGGCGTCGCCACTGCCCATTGCCCCCCTTCTGCTGCCAGTGGGAAAGGCCGGGTTTTAACACGCGCTGTGCTGGAGTCACAGGAGGAGATAATCAAGGGCATTAATGATATTAATTCCAACCTGCAACAAGTAACTGGGGCCTTAAAAGACATTAATGAAACATGAAAAGAACTAGTTAAAAAATAAATGTCGTCTCCGTTTACCTTTTTTATATTCTTGCCATTAACTGCTGCCGAGTTCGAATGGCTTCTGCATTGGGCTGCGCATTGTTTGGTCCGGGGGCCGGATCGTCTGGGAGGGCCATTACCTCGCGTAATGGCACGCCGTGCCTGTGCGCAATATTGTGCAGAACCCCACATGCCTGCACAATGCGGCACACCTTTTCAGGGTGATAGAGCAGCATCCCCCGCTCCGGTCAAGGCAGCGCCACCGGCTTTTGAGCTGCCCCTATCGCTCTTTCCACGACTGACCGAGTGCGTGCATGGATATTGTTATATCTCTACTCTCGGACAGTCAGTGGGTTGGCGAGGGGGGTTAACAGCCATGGTCGTAAGGCGTAACCGCAGTCTCCTTAGGAGGAATTGGTACAATTACAGCATAGGCTACCCAACATAGATTTAAGTCAATTCGCTGTAAAGTGTTTTAAATTGCTTACCAATTAGCCACCCATCACACACTCTGCCAGCCTCCAACCTATTCCCAACCGAGCTGTTAGTCAGGACGAATGAATCATGGGTTGACCCAGGCCACCTTGCCACGATATTCGTAAGGCGCATTTGGGCATCACAGATTATTTGCACGTTTAAGGAATTAAAGTGTTTCCTATTCACGTACGCATATTCCCCTTCAGATGGCGCCTTTATAGCAATGTGGATTTGCTAGTTAGTACACTTAGCCTATAAGAGCCCTTTGAAATCTCATTTGTTAGGTGAATGTGCTCCTCATCACACCAGTTGAACTGTTAGGTGAATGTCACAGCAGCTTCAAGAGTTACTTCAACCCAGCGGGAGCAGGTGGCGCCGCCAAGGGCTGGCCAGGGGGGCCACGGCCACCCTGACACAATCGCTGCCCCCCCCACGAGTTGCATATGCATAATACATGGTGTTTTACACTTGAGTAGGCTTGTTCCCAGCAAATGCTTTGTTGCTTACAATCAATGTACTCCTTCAAATTAAAGCTGTATATTTGTCTTTTAAAGGAAAAGGACAACTAGCCTATTTGAAGAACCATGAATCGCCAAACACCATGTAGGACACACACACACACACACACACACACACACACACGTCAGTACCAGTAGAGTCTGATAACCAACTGGTCTGTTTTCATCGTCTGTTTGAAACTCCTACCTCTCCTCTCTGGAGGGGCGGCCATCTCTAAAGTCAGGAGGTCTATCCATAACCGTGAGTGACCGGTCACTCTTCATGGAGACATAGCTGGGTCCAGGGGAGTCTGCTCTCTCCTGCTGGACTCTTCTAGAAATACAAGAACCAGGATTAATGGACATTCGATAGATGCTATATCTTTATAATGTCTGATAAATCCTTACCTCTTCTTAATAGACTGATTTCCATCTTTAAACTTAATAGGTAAACCCATAGACTGGTCACTCTTCATGGAGACACAGCTGGGTCCAGGGGAGTCTGCTCTCTCCTGCTGGACTCTTCTGGAAATACAAGAACCAGGATTTATACACATTATAAAATGTGCATCAGGTCTATCCATAGACCAGTCACTCTTCATGGAGACACAGCTGGGTCCAGGGGAGTCTGCTCTCTCCTGCTGCTCTGGGCTTCAACACAACACACACACAGCTTTTACTCAGACTAATGATGGTGTGATGATATATCACTGCTGAGCTCTGAGATGGACAACAGTCACAGACAGTTAGAGATCCTCTTCTTACCTCTTAGCTCTGCTGTGGCGGCCATGTTCCCCAGACAGAGTGGTTTTAGAGGGAGGACCCCCCTCCTCTGTCTCCTCATCCATAGTAGACTGGAGACCTGGACACAAACACTACGTATTGTTTCTACGGCCATTCAGCGCTTGTTTCTTCACTGCTTTTATAAAACCCGCTTATTGCCGGTCACAGAGTGCTGTCGTCTGTCTCTGTTTACTTTGGACGAGAGGCAGGGTTGTCTTTCCTAGATGCAGATTCATAGACCCTTTCATTCTCAACGAGGGGAAAGATGTGGAGATGCTGCCCCGACATTTCCAATAACTAATAACTATTTATCATTCCACACACTACGTCTCTAAGGGCTTCAAATGTGATCAAGATCAAGTCCACCATGCGGATATCATACCTACTGTTCCCTGAGCTGGTTAAACAGCTCTGAAGGCATGACCATATATGGACTTCCTCATGTCGTATGACATCACAACCAGATCTGTGATGCAGGCCCACAGAGAACAAGACCCAACACAAGATGGCGTTTAAAAACACCTTCACTAGTCAAGATGGCCGTCTTCCTGAATAATAATAATATTAATCAGAAGAATACAATTATAAAGACTGTACATTCTATCCTAAGTACCTTTAAAGTCACCCAAGGACACTTGAGATTTAGGACAGATCCTAAATAAGAAAAAAAGTACAATTATTATTTTAACCTTAACATGCTTGGCCTGTCTGTCTAACCCCTACCTGCTCCTAAATGACCTGTCTCTGTACTGTCTAACCCCTACCTGCTCCTTAATTACCTGTATCTGTACTGTCTAACCCCTACCTGCTCCTTAACGACCTGTCTCTGTACTGTCTAACCCCTGCCTGCTCCTTAATGACCTGTCTCTGTACTGTCTAACCCCTACCTGCTCCTTAACGACTTGTCTCTGTACTGTCTAACCCCTACCTGCTCCCTATTGACCTGTCTCTGTACTGTCTAACCCCTACCTGCTCCTTAATGACCTGTCTCTGTACTGTCTACCCCCTACCTGCTCCTTAATGACCTCTCTGTACTGTCTAACCCCTACCTGCTTCTTAATGACTTGTCTCTGTACTGTGTAACCCCTACCTGCTCCTTAATGACCTGTCTCTGTACTGTGTAACCCCTCCCTGCTCCTTAATAACCTGTCTCTGTACTGTCTAACCCCTACCTGCTCCTTAATTACTTGTCTCTGTACTGTCTAACCCCTACCTGCTCCTTAATGATCTGTCTCTGTACTGTCTAACCCCTACCTGCTCCTTAATGACCTGTCGCTGTACTGTCTAACCCCTACCTGCTCCTTAATGACCTGTCTCTGTACTGTCTAACCCCTACCTGCTCCTTAACGACCTTTATCTGTATTCACTGTCAGTCACTTTGGATGAACCATTTGCTAAATTATGAAATAGTAAAATATTACTTTAATTTGGACAAACAGCAATTAACTTTATATAACAGTGACAGGCTACAGATTTTACATTTTACATATTTAATAACACCTTTTAACCGTACGTGTTTACAGAAAATAAACACTATAGATATGATATAGAAGTGATACATATTAATGATATATCACGGATCAGAGTGGACTACAGTACCTTAGTCGTCTTCCTGCTGTAATAAAGTGTGCAACACCAAACCGACTCAGTAACAAGGATGTGATGTTGTGAACCGACCAGTTTGTCCAGTTCCTCTCCCTGTTCATACTCCGCCTAGATAACCTCTGATATACACACACACACATATATATATATATATATATATATATATATATATATATATATATATATATATATATATATATATATAGAGGATCTCCTTCTTTACAGTAGAACAGGAACGTTAATATCATGCTATCAATAAAGAGACAAATAAATATTATGAATAGAAAACCATGAAGTAGAAAATGCCTCCTCTGTTCAGTAACACCTCAGGAAGAGCAAATCCTCACCAGACTTTCATCCTCATCCCAAACCTGTTGCTGCCACCACCTCACACACTACTGAACACCTCCATGTAGCATCCTCCTCTAGCGGTCTGAGCTCTGTCTGCTCACACACTACTGAACACCTCCATGTAGCATCCTCCTCCAGCCTTTAAAGACAGATTAGCATCTCGTATATAACTTTTAATGATAAAACCACAATTAAATAACACTTACTTTTAATATTATATTATTCAAAAAAACTATGAAGGAGGTCTAGGACTTGCCACCTTCACCTCTGTACTTGCAAGCAAGCAAGGAAGTGTAATTATCAAGAAGCAGCAGGACATGGTCATGCAGGAAAACGTACAAACATGCAATTCATCTCTGAAGCAGGAAGTACGTTTTCCATAGCTTTGGTAGTTTAGTGATAAGTGTGTGTGTGTGTGTGTGTTTTGGAATATAATTAAATACTGTGGTTTAGTTTCCTCTCAGTGTGATGCTCAAAAACATGTTAGGGGTTAGGGTTAGAGTGCGGGTTAGAGTTAGGGTTAGGGTTAGGGGTTAGGGTTAGGGTTAGGGTTAGAGTTAGAGTTAGGGGTTAGGGTTAGAGTTAGAGTTAGGGGTTAGGGTTAGAGTTAGGGGGTAGGGTTAGAGTTAGGGGTTAGGGTTAGAGTTAGGGGGTAGGGTTAGGGTTAGAGTTAGGGGTTAGAGTTAGAGTCAGGGTTAGAGTTAGGGTTAGGTTTAGGGTTAGGGTTAGAGTTAGGGGTTAGGGTTAGAGTTAGGGTTAGGGTAAAGTTAGCTAGAAGTAGAGGTTTTCATATCCTGTCTTCAAAACAAAAGCTTTTATTTTGTAAGCAGCCGGAAATGAGTTTACTTCGTACCGTTGCTAGCATGACAGTTGTATAGCAACGTCGGAAGGAAATTTTAAAATAGGCTATATTTGGACAAAATGACTACGTATTTGGGATCTACGTTGTTACTTTCTCGCCTGAAATGTTTTTAAAACTTAATAAAGTGACATATTAACGGCCGTACAACGAAAAGTGGAGTCAGCCTTTTAGGGCCGGAGGTTACGCTAAACGTAACAATGAGTCGTAAATTCGGGTGCATGCAAAACGACAACAGTGAGCGTATGAGATGGAGGCCAGTCTGCTAAATTCAGGGGTTTATGTATCCAGCATGAGTAGGGATGCTGATGTAGAGTCTGATCATTACTCACAATGAAAGGTAAATGACTGACTGCATTAACTTACACTGACGGACTTGCATGACTACATTACATGTGTGGTTTCTTCATGGATCAATGTGTTTAAGTAGAATGGAATCAGGTCCCATGTTATGAACATAGTGTGTGATTATGGACGGCGGCAGTGTGGCAACATGGGGGGGGGGGGGGGGGGGGAATAGTGCGTGTCGGTGGGGTGAGGGCCCTTTTTTTTGTGCTTGAGCCCCTGCCCCCCAAAATGTGTGTGCAGGCCCTGGTCAGCGCCGTCCACGCGGACCACCGTATCCGGTGTCCCGCCGTTTCTACCCAACATACTGGTGGAAAACGAGCTCCGTCGGTTTGGCAAACTGGCCAGCGGACTCCGAGCAGTCAGTGTGGGACGTAAGGATCCCAAACTGAAGCATGTTCGGTCTGTGAGGCGGCGGCAGGTGTTCATGTTGCTGGACTCACCCACACAGACACTGGAGGAGGTGTCCCTCAGAGTCCAACACGGAGACGGGTCACACGTGGTGGACGTACGACCCGTAAGCCCACCCGCTTCCCGGTCACCTCACTCCGTGCTCACACAAGCAGGTCAACTAGCGGCAGCAGCTTCACCGTCGCATTAGTGTGATTGTTTTAGACGTCTGCTTTGCGTCTTACAAGCAGCCTTGCTTTTAGGAGGCGGCAGCGCTGTGTGTCCCCTCCTGCGCCGAACGCCTCGTGTGTCCCGATGAACGCGTACACTGCCCCCTTTTCCCGCCACTGCCCCCTTTTCCCGCCCTGCTCGGCCACTCCCCCCCCCCCCACTGCCTTAATGATCGGAGACTCTATAGTCCGTAACATCCGCTTCGCAAACGCTGTTTTCCCGGAGCCACCACTTCTGACATCCTGAAGAAAGTCCCCGACCTCCTGTACTCATGATCCCCCCCACAGTCACAATAATCCCACTCCGCTGCGGCTCTAAGGACACAGCCCGGCAACAGTCTCACAGTTGACAAAAGCGGACTTCATCAGCCTTATTAAAATACTGAACCGCAGTGGAAAAAACGTTTTTTGTTGTTGTCTCCGGACCAATCCCCACGTTAGGGCGTGGTTCGGGGCGCTTTAGCCGGATCCTTTATTTACACACCTGGCTCCAGTCTGCCTGCAGAGAACACAACATTGGCTTGGTCCACAACTTTGACCTGTTCTGGAACCGTCCCTCCCTGTATGGCAGAGACGGCCTCCATCCAAATACGCTTTAACTTGCAGCACGCGGCCAACCACGCGTGCAATGGACTATCATCATCATCCAATCACCAACCTGACTCCTTTTCCCTGCCTACGTCTAAAATAAGCGGCGTCCTATCACCAGCTCAGCGCAGCTCCGTTTTGCAGAATGATCGTACCGCTATTCGGTCCTGTCCTTTTCCTATTCCTGTCCGTGTCACCGACAGACACCACTGTCCTGCCATCAGAGGCAGAGGTAGAGATAACTCTTTATTAATGATCAATCATGTTCAATATTCACTGTTCAGTCACCACGGACCATGCTCTCCTCCTCTCCTCTGGCATGGAGTGAAACTGGGGAACCTGCGGCCTCTGAGCCGGGCCGCCCCGTTAGCTGTTCACCCGGAACCGCCAGCTCCTGCAAGTTTCGGCTGGTTAATGGCAGATCTATTGTTACATCTTTTATCCGTAAGCACTTCTTTAAATCACAGGAACTTGATTTCCCTTTTGTCTCTGAGACTTGGCTGACTGTTGGGGAGTACCGAACTGGTACCTGATGGGTGTTGTTATTTGAACTCTCCTCGGACGTTAGTAGGCCTATATGACGTTATTCCCATGATGCTTTATGAATAAATACAACACAACAGTAGTCCCTTACATGCACACAATAAACACAAGGACTAAAATAATACAAGTAGCAGACGTTACAAATCCTCAACAGGTGCACATATCTTTAATAACTGACCATGTTGTGCTGCCGTGTTCCCAACACAACACAAGGATCAATATTCACTTTAAAGTCCTTCACAACATGAACATCATTAGCTTTTCCCATAGACCGCATTTATGAATATTAATCTGCTTTAAATCAGGTTACATGTTAGGCTCATCAAAATAAAAACTGATATCTGAACTCTTCAGGGCGAAAATGTTGTAAAAATATCAAACACATTGTAGTACAAATTGTATTTTTAGTTTCAACATCAATCAATACTTCAAATACATTTCAAATTAGAAATTCAATCTTTGTGAAAGCTGCTTAGTTAACCCTATGGAAGATCTTAAAGTCACTTCCTTTCATGGTGAAAAATATATCCATAGATTTGATAAAGGCAAAGGTTGTAGCTTGCTCATGAATATTCATTTCTCTGATAGGCTGAGAAGCGACCTGCCATGTGGGGGTAATCAATACAATACAGAACCGAACATCAACAATAGGTAATCAATAATGAACCGATCATCAACAATAGGTAATCAATACAATAATGAACCAATCATCAACAATAGGTAATCAATACAATAATGAACTGATCATCAACAATAGGCAGGGTTTTTCCTGCATAGAGAATTTGGTGGCGGCCGCCACCACCAAATTCCTTACCGCCACCAGCTCACGGCTGTTTTTCAATCGGTAATTTTCCCTGTCGGGATCTGTCATTTCATTCATATGTAACTGCAGATGCACGCAACCACCAGTAGTGGCGGTGGCGCTGTGTCGAAATTAGCACCGGCCAACATGTCAAACAAAGCATCTTTTACCGCCAGAATTCCGGCGTACCGACGTGTCTGCGAAAAATAAAATAAAAAATCAGGTTCACGTTCGCGTGGTCTGACATCGTCCATCGTGACGGCTGACTGACATCACGATGGAGAGCCACCATCGTGATGCCACGCCCCCCTCGTCCGACACACTAATCCTATAGTCTCTTCTATAGTTATTACCTAAAAACTTTGCAGGGATAGCTCTGTAAATCAGGGCTCCGAACCGGTTCAAGGAACGAAAACGAAAACCGAAAACGAACGGAATTTTACGAGGAACGGAAACGGAAACGAAAACCAAATGGTCTTCAACTGTTCCGGAACTGAAACGTTATTCTGAAATCCCCAAAACCGGTTAATAACGTTTTTTTTCCGTTCTCTATATACCGTAAAACTTCCAATAAAAGCGGGGTCCCTAATAGACGCAGGGGTGTGGCGACTGACAAATAAACGCAGGTCTCCAATTGAGGCCGGATCTGGATTTTATCTAAATTATTTCTTGAACGACTTAAGCCGTTTAGATCACCTACACAAAGATACGGTAACCGTTTAAACGTCTGTCCATATGGACATAACGCACATCGTTAGATCAGTTAGATTCTCCACAGATAAATCATTCAGTTCATTTAACACAAACTATAAACACCAACGCATAATTCATCCAGACTTACCGGTAAACAAGAGAGACGGGGAAAAGGTCTGACTTCCAACTTTTGAAGCGATCATAAAGTCCGTACGGTGTGTGTCCGTTCCTGCATTGTTTATATTCCTTAAGTCCGTAAGGGTCCACCGGTCAAAAGAATCAATGGGTTTAATTAAATTAATCCGAGTTGTGAATAATATCATGTGAAGTCCGTTGCTCACTGTCTGTTTACTGTCTGTATGCTGGCTGTCGTAAATCTTCCGCTGCCGTAAAACGACGTTCACGTTCGAGCGTCACCGCGGACCTACGGCCGGCGGGGGTGCCCGCAATAGTAACACCAGAGAATGTCTAATGAGAGAAGTTCCACTCTCGGTTTACTTCCTGGTTCTGAACTGTTGCCGTTCCCCTCTGGTTCCATGTGAGGGCGCTCACATGGTGAGTGCAGAATGAATGGCGGTCTATGGAGCTATACCCCTCAAACTCCACTTTTCTCAGGATATAATTTTTTGTCTAGTAATTTGAATGTTGCTTTCGAAAGGGGATGCAAAGAAATTACACATTGCTGGGTGTTAGATTTTTTAGAGTCACTTATTTGCTTTAAAAAAGTATTTTAAAATGTCAATGACGTCATACTCATCTTACGACCAGAGATACTGCTTTACGGCAAGCCTCTCCCTTTCCCTCAAGGCATCGATAACACAGCAGTACAAACATAACGATACGCAGATAAAAGTGCCAGCAACCAAAAGAAGTTGCTGTGTTAAAAAAAAAAGAACTTGGGCGAAATTGTCCACCATAACGTTCTGGTCCCGCTTCGGATGCCAAGATGCCATCAAGCAGATCTCTGGTCGTAATCAGTCCTTCACTGACCAATCAGCGTTCATTAGCAGAATGCTAGCGTGTTATGGGCAATAACAACTCGTCCTGTAAGAAATCGAAAGGACATAAGTACTCGTTCATTCAACTTTCGATCTATAACCCATGTTGAACTTGTAAGAACTACAATCAAATCTGAGATTTCTCAATGAGAATCAGGTGAAAGAGACACATTTAGCCGTGTAGCTCCATCTGCTCCCATTCATTCTGCACTCACGGGCGATCGCCCCCAGTGGAGCTCTGGTGGAACTGCAACCAAAATTCGCAAACAATGGGACTTAATAGGGAGTGGACAGGCTCTCCGTAGACGGGCTCTGGTAACACAAACACACCGCGGGCCGACGGGACGGGACGGGGGGGGGGGGCGCACAATAGTAACACACCGCGGGGGGGGCGCGCAATAGTAACGGCCGACAGGGGGTGCGCAATAATAACACACCACGGACCTACGGCCGGCGGGGGGGGGGGGGGGGGGGGGCGCAATAGTAACACACCGCGGAGGCCCAATAACACTGCCGGAACGTTAAGAACGAACGTTATTTTACGTTCCGAACCGGTTCAGGAACGATATGTTGGTGGCGGAACGCAAGAACGAAAACGTTAAATATACCGGTTCCGTTCGGAGCGGAACGATTGAAAAATAATTTCGTTTTCAAGCCCTGCTGTAAATAAATTGGAAATATAACTAATGGTCCATATAAAGTGCTGTAAGTTAACTAGGGCTGCCCCCTAATAGTCGGCTTAGTCGATCGACGGAGGCTTAGTCGAATACGTTTACATTAGTCGAGCAAAAAGTAAAACATTAAAATAAGAAGGCATGAGCATCACAAACCGAATACATCCGTGGTCGCAACAAGCCCTGATTTAACTCATCGCTGCCTGCAGGAATACTGACCAATACACCTGGACAGGTAGACACCGCTAGACACGCGGGACTCATACCGGTGATCGCGGCTTTAGTTCCCCGTGTCTGATCGCTGTAATTCGGAGCGTGAATATCGGTTGAATATCTAATATCTTTCTAACTAAAACACTTTAGTATTTTTTAAAACGATAGTCGCACATCCCTCGTAACTACGCCGTGAAGGTGAACCCTCCCGGACTCCGCTATTAACATGAACCGCTCCGCCGGAGGAGCCGCACATCCACACGCACCGGACACCACAATACAAACACACGTTTTCCATTTGATTGCTTTTAAATAAAGTTGTGCAGTTATACGTTAAATACGATTATTAAAAGTGTTCCAATGTCTCCTCCTTCCGCCCCCCCCCCCCGACGACGATATTATTGTCCATCAGAATGTTTTACTGTAAACGTCGTCACAATGTTTTACTGTAAACGTCGTCAACTGCAATTTAAGGGACATCGCCCAACCCTAGTGTGGGGATTAATGATTGATGAGACCACAGACATCTCTGTCACCAAACAACTGGGTCTTACTCTGAGGTGAGACTACTCTTTACAAATAAACAATCAAACTAAATAATAATAATAAAATATATATTCAAACTATTTAAATAATAAATACATTTTATTTGGTCCAGACCAGGAGGTATTTGACTATAAAGACTGCATCAGGAGGTTCTGTAGTCTTCAACCAAGGAGGGCCAAATGTTCTGCCACTGGCTGTGGCTTGCAAATAAATTGTGCAACTGAACTGAATGTTAAAGCACATACAAAATAAATGAATATGCTTTAAAATAATACTTGTCATTTCTTTTATAATTCATGCAATTACGACTGCTAGCAAAACACTTGCTTGAGTCAGTTGAAGGCGGTACATGTGCACCTGTGAGCCCACGATCAGGTACCACCACCACCTCATTTTAAGCCAGGAAAAACCCTGAATAGGTAATCAATACAATAATGAACCGATCATCTACAATAGGTAATCAATACAATAATGAACTGATCATCAACAATAGGTAATCAATAATTAACTGATCATTAACAATAGGTAATCAATACAATACAGAACCGATCATCAACAATAGGTAATCAATAATGAACCGATCATCAACAATAGGTAATCAATAATGAACCGATCATCAACAATAGGTAATAAATATTAACTGATTATATATTATATATATTAACTTAATTAACGGATGTGTGAGCTCATTTTTGCTCGCGATGTTTGGCGGTGAGATGATCATAAACTACAACCCACACAGAGACACTGAGGAACCAGACCAGAACCTAAACCCAGGGAGGAGGTCCTCCTGGGTGAATGCGGTCCAGAAGGTGTGGATGTGTGTCAGTGTGTGTGAGGACCCTCCTACACCTGGGGACACTCTGTAGAAGGACAGAGAGCCAGCAGGCCGGTCCACATACACTCCTACTCTGGTGGAGACAGGGGGGGGGAAAGTGATGGATGTTGATCTACCGTTGTACCAGACAGTGTAACCACCATCATAACAATCAAGTCTCCAGGACTTGTTGTTCCCTCCAAGCCTGCTGTCACCACCCTCTCCTCTCCTTGTGATTCCTCTGTATGTCACTCCTATAGCAACATCTCCTCTCCTCTCCACCTCCCAGTAACAGCGGCCAGTCAGACCCTCTCTACACAACACCTGGGACCAGTAGTCAAATCTCTCTGGGTGGTCAGGATAAGACTGATCCTCTCCAACCAGCTTCACCTCCCTGTGGTCCTCAGACAGAGAGAGACGTCTGTAGGCTGTGTTTGGGTCCAGTGTGAGTCCACAGGCATCTGACGGGAGAACAAGACATGATTAGGGGCTAAAGGTCGGGTCCATTCCCGGTTTTCCGGTCCGGTCCGGTGCACCAGCCTAAACCGGTTTGATTGGATGCAAACCGACTGAACCGGCATTTGTCATGAAGAGATAAATCAAAAAGTCTCCCAGATCCAACTTGTATTGTGTTAGTAATCAGCAGGATGACAGGTGATGAACATGATGTGATGTTTAGTGGATGGTGATAGGAAATAAAAACCCGACGTGTCACTGAGTGGTTGAGTGTTGATCACTATCCTCTCTCCTCCTTCTCTAGTGGACCACAGGGTCGGGGACTTAAGAGTCAAGTGGACACCTAGTGGTCTCATCCGGTATACCGGTCTGGTGGCTTCATATCCAACCGATTGGACTGTTTATACACCGACCATCATCATCATCATCATCATCATCATCATCATCATCATCATCATCATCATCATCTACACAATCATTAAACATAGAATGATAAAAAATATATCCTATGATAGGTACTATAGTGGAATAGTGTGCTGTGACTTTTAAAAGCAATAGTATTTATAGTTTTTAAGATAATTAAAGTTAAAGTTCATTCAAATCCCATGTGTGTGTGAGTGGCTGTCTTTGTCAAAACACTGAAACCTACAAAAACGTATAACTGCATCTACTCCCACAGTATTAACACTACATACACATTTTATACATCAAAATGTTCAGGATGATGAGCTCATTGATCTTATGAAATACCGAAGCAATAATTTACATACTTTTCAAGATATTAAACTTTTAAAGGTTCCAATACACATACATTGTTATCAACTAAACAAAGTGAGCTCACATACAGGCTGGAAATGAAGTGTTAGTAGCATAGAACTGGTTCATACATACTATACATACATGTACATGTACACATACATACGTACACATACAGGCTGGAAATGAAGTGTTCATACCAATAGAAATAGTATTCTAGTTCAAATCTAATATGAAATTATTGTATCATTAATCATGTTATTGTAATTATAATGTTATGTCTAATATAATAACATGCATTAAATCATTATAATAGCAACAATAATAGCATTTTATCATGTTTTGAATATAAATAATTAGGATAAATGTTAGTAATAGCATAATTATTATGTTCTCTTATGTGTAATATAATAATGATAGCAACAATAATAATAATACCCAACAATATATTCATAACTTCAAAAATATAATTTATAACATCCTTATAATAAGTTTGATATTAATAAAAAATAATATTAATAATAATAAAAAACAATCATTTTTATAATAGAATACACATAATAACTATGATTAATATTGTTAGTAACATGATTATTATGATATGATTATGTCTAATAATAATAACAATACTACTAATAATCCTCATTATAACAATACTATTGGATTTAGTTATTTTAAAGCCACCTAGTGGAGGTGAGAGCGAGTGCAGGTCAGGCTAATGAAGCGACAGGTGCAGCGCTGGGGAAGAAACAACGGCAGAAGGATTGAGATATTCAACCGTCTCCATGCGGTATCTTGCCCTGCTAGTATCTGATATCTAGAAGCACTCACAGTAAAGGGACGTTTGATTTCCTTTCCACTTCAGGATGGAAAAGGTCTGTTTGGTTCATTTGAGTGGAGGTGAGGGAGAGACAGCAGGTTTTCAATTCATTTCTAACACACATCTCCTCATCTCCATCATCTCCGCCTCTATGTTGAAACCACCAAACTGTGAGTCACTTAATGTGCTACGTTGGAGCTCGCCCTGGCTCAGAAAACACTTTAAGACCACTACACAGTTTATACAAGGAGGAGTCATTGGGATTGTTAATATTATTATAAGATACATGAGGTCTTCATTCCCAGTAGGATTTGAATGAACGGACGTCACCTACTGCTGTGTGGATGGATGTGGTGGAATATATGAACTATACACCACATCAAATATATCAGCTGCTATGATATATAGTTCATTAAACAAGCTTTGTATAAAGTATTTGCACCTAGAAATAGCTCCCTTCCTCTCTCCAATTAAAAGGTGTTAAGTTAGTTAGCATTGGCATCTCCACTGTAGCCAGGAAGTGTGGTACTGAGGCCATGCATCTCCTCACTTCTTTCTTGTGCAGATCCCTTAGTTGTCTTGTGTCCTTGCAGACATGTCCACTTCCCCCCTTAGTGTAATGCAAATGAACCTGGCCTTGGCCATGGCCAGGTCACTCCCCTCACCTTTTGTTTCCCTTGTTGTTATTGCCGACGATGTGAAAGTGTCCCTCTAAGAGTCATGTCCACCCATTGTCTCTCTGAAGAGGTTAATGCTCCCATGTGTCTTCCCATGATCACGACTTAAATCAAATACTTAAACTTGGACTTCAATGAAGTGTCCATCTAAATAGTGAGTGTGTGTTGTGATGAATCAAACTAAACAGATACTTACACTTCTTTAGAGCTGGTTTCAGCCTCCCCACTCCACCATGCTCCACACTGGGGGGGAAACACAGTGAGAGCAGCATGTTGGCTTTAAACACGGAAACATTCACCTTCATCATCTGCTGGATCATCACTTTCTACACAACATGAGTTACAGTTACACTTCATCTAGCAGGCGGTTGAACCCTTGGAGGAGACATTGTCTCACTGAGTGGTGAGCTGTCCTCTCCATACCTGAGAGTGTCCAGTCTCCAGCCTGGATCCTCCAGTCCAGCAGAGAGCAGCGTAACTCCTGAGTCTCCTACAGGGTGATTGTAGCTCAGGTCCAGCTCTCTCAGATGGGAGGGGTTGGAGCTCAGAGCTGAGGCCAGAGAAGCACAGCCTTCCTGTGTGACTATGCAGCCAGACAACCTACACACACACACACACACACACACACACACACACACACAAAGTTATTCTTATTAAACAAATCTATATTTAGGCGTAGTGTTGCACCGATACCATTTTTTGGCCCCCGATACCGATACCGATACCCGGCTGTGCAGTATCGGCCGATACCGATACCATACCGATACCACGCCGGAAAAAATAAATAATAATATATATATATATATATATATATATATATATATATATATATATATATATATATATATATATATATATATATATATATATACACAAGCTTTTTTTCTTCTAATACTAAAGAACTGCATACTCACTTGGATGTAAAATCATTGCTATCATGGCTTAATTACTAGTATAATTAGATAATATAGTATAACTAGAGATAATTACTAGTATGTAGCGGGGGGGGGGGAAGAAGCCGATTACAGCTTAACTCGTCGTCTGTGATGCGGTCACTGTCTGTCCATTTGAGCGATCTCCCGCCTGTGAGCAAGACGCGTCTCCCTCTCTCTCCTGCTTTTTCCCCTCTTCTCCTTGTTTGTGTCCGCATGGCACCCCGGGGAGCGGGGGGGGCATGGGTGGTGACCGGGTGCGTCGCACCGGCAGGCGGACCCGCTCACTGAGTTTCCCCGCACCGGCGCGTCCGCAGGCGGAGCAACTTTTCTGTGCGCCGCGCGGCTGAAACGCGCGCCCTCCGCGTCTCCGATGCTTTTTTTTCTTTCTTTTTTTTGGTACTTTGTCGTCGTCGCTTGTCGGTCGGTCAACATGCGCGGCCGGGCGGCCGGAGTGGGCCAATAGGATAGCTGCTTGGCACGGCATGCACTGAACACGTGTGATCACACGCAGCAGTGAGTGAAGGGAGAGAAAGACGCAAAGCGCTGCGTTCCAAGTTTCATATTAGTATATGTAAATGGCATCGGCGCATTATTTGTTCGTACTCGCCGATACCGATGCCAGCATTTTAGCGCGGTATCGGGGCCCCTCCCGATACTAGTATCGGTATCGGTGCAACACTAGTGTGAACACGTGATTGTTCTTGTGGTGGGACTGTTTGCACATTGAGTCCAACTGACCTGAGAGTTTCCAGTCTACAGTGTGGACTCCCCAGTCCAGCAGAGAGCAGCTTCACTCCTGAATCCTGCAGATCATTGGTACTCAGGTCCAGCTCTCTCAGACTAGAGGAGTTGGAGCTGAGAACTGAGGCCAGAGCTTCACAGCATCTCTCTGACAGATGACAGCCATTCAGCCTGCACACAAAATAAATAATGTTAGGAACTGGGATGAAATGTATTAAAATAAAAAACTTTACTACTTTATATATCATTATTATATATTATATATCATTAAAATGTCACAGTTTTGGAAGAGGCTGTAATTAAACTTTACTAAACAACTCTAAACCCCACCTTACTGTCTGACTACATGATAATGAATAGAATAACAATGTAATAAAACATACACCTTATACTGTCATTAACAAACTAAGAATATAACATACACCTTATACTGTCATTAACAAACTAAGAATATAACATACACCTTATACTGTCATTAACAAACTAAGAATATAACATACACCTTATACTGTCAATAACAAACTCAGAATATAACATACACCTTATACTGTCATTAACAAACTAAGAATATAACATACACCTTATACTGTCATTAACAAACTAAGAATATAACATACACCTTATACTGTCATTAACAAACTAAGAATATAACATACACCTTATACTGGCCTTAACAAACTAACTATAAATATGTTGAGTTATTCCTATGAAGTGGACATATTTATTGTATTTATTTAGACCTGTGAACTTTTATGGATGTAAATCTGTTAACCTCTTAACTCCCAGCGTCCCGCATACAGGGGATGGTGGGGGGCCACTATTACTATATACTGTGTTTATGTTCATATTCATTAGTTGTAAGAGTTATAAGCTGATATATTTAGACGTCATTTAGGAGGACCTTCTCCAACAAGGGGGCGGTAGTTAAGAGGTGTTAGATGTCTTCTGATGAGGAGCCTTGTGGTGGGACTGTTTGCACATTGAGTCCAACTGACCTGAGAGTCTCCAGTCTACAGTGTGGACTCCCCAGTCCAGCAGAGAGCAGCTTCACTCCTGAATCCTGCAGATCATTGGTACTCAGGTCCAGCTCTCTCAGACTAGAGGAGTTGGAGCTGAGAACTGAGGCCAGAGCTTCACAGCATCTCTCTGACAGATTACAGCCATTCAGCCTGCACACAAAATAAATAATGTTAGAAACTGGGATGAAATGTATTAAAATAAAAAACTTTACTACTTTATATATCATTATTATATATTATATATCATTAAAATGTCACAGTTTTGGAAGAGGCTGTAATTAAACTTTACTAAACAACTCTAAACCCCACCTTACTGTCTGACTACATGATAATGAATAGAATAACAATGTAATAAAACATACACCTTATACTGTCATTAACAAACTAAGAATATAACATACACCTTATACTGTCATTAACAAACTAAGAATATAACATACACCTTATACTATCATTAACAAACTAAGAATATAACATACACCTTATACTGTCAATAACAAACTCAGAATATAACATACACCTTATACTGTCATTAACAAACTAAGAATATAACATACACCTTATACTGTCATTAACAAACTAAGAATATAACATACACCTTATACTGTCATTAACAAACTAAGAATATAACATACACCTGTCATTAACAAACTAAGAATATAACATACACCTTATACTGTCCTTAACAAACTAACTATAAATATGTTGAGTTATTCCTATGGAGTGGACATATTTATTGTATTTATTTAGACCTGTGAACTTTTATGGATGTAAATCTGTTAACCTCTTAACTCCCAGCGTCCCGTATACAGGGGACGGTGGGGGGGCACTATTACTATATACTGTGTTTATGTTCATATTCATTAGCTGTAAGAGTCATAAGCTGATATATTTAGACGTCATTTAGGAGGACCTTCTCCAACAAGGGGGCGGTAGTTAAGAGGTGTTAAATGTCTTCTGATGAGGAGCCTTGTGGTGGGACTGTTTGCACATTGAGTCCAACTGACCTGAGAGTCTCCAGTCTACAGTGTGGACTCCCCAGTCCAGCAGAGAGCAGCTTCACTCCTGAATCCTGCAGATCATTGGTACTCAGGTCCAGCTCTCTCAGACTAGAGGAGTTGGAGCTGAGAACTGAGGCCAGAGCTTCACAGCAGAACTCTGACAGATGACAGTCATTCAGCCTGCACACAAAATAAATAATGTTAGAAACTGGGATGAAATGTATTAAAATAAAAAACTTTACTACTTTATATATCATTATTATATATTATATATCATTAAAATGTCACAGTTTTGGAAGAGGCTGTAATTAAACTTTACTAAACAACTCTAAACCCCACCTTACTGTCTGACTACATGAGTAGAATAACAATGTAATATAACATACACCTTATACTGTCATTAACAAACTAAGAATATAACATATACCTTATACTGTCATTAACAAACTAAAAATATAACATATACCTTATACTGTCAATAACAAACTAAGAATATAACATACACCTTATACTGTCATAAACAAACTAAGAATATAACATACACCTCATACTGTCATTAACAAACGAAGAATATAACATGCACCTTATACTGTCATTAACAAACTAAGAATATAACATACACCTTATACTGTCATTAACAAACTAAGAATATAACATACACCTTATACTGTCATTAACAAACTAAGAATATAACATACACCTTATACTGTCATTAACAAACTAAGAATATAACATACACCTCATACTGTCAATAACAAACTAAGAATATAACATACACCTCATACTGTCATTAACAAACTAAGAATATAACATACACCTTATACTGTCATTAACAAACTAAGAATATAACATACACCTCATACTGTCATTAACAAACTAAGAATATAACATACACCTTATACTGTCATTGACAAACTAACTATAAATATGTTGAGTTATTCCTATGAAGTGGACATATTTATTGTATTTCTTTAGACCTGTGAACTTTTATGGATGTAAATCTGTTAACCTCTTAACTCCCAGCGTCCCGTATAAAGGGGATGGTGGGGGGGCACTATTACTTTATACTGTGTTAATGTTCATATTCATTAGTTGTAAGAGTTATAAGCTGATATATTTAGACGTCATTTAGGAGGACCTTCTCCAACAAGGGGGCGGTAGTTAAGAGGTGTTAAATGTCTTCTGATGAGGAGCCTTGTGGTGGGACTGTTTGCACATTGAGTCCAACTGACCTGAGAGTCTCCAGTCTACAGTGTGGACTCCCCAGTCCAGCAGAGAGCAGCTTCACTCCTGAATCCTGCAGATCATTGGTACTCAGGTCCAGCTCTCGCAGACTAGAGGAGTTGGAGCTGAGAACTGAGGCCAGAGCTTCACAGCATCTCTCTGACAGATGACAGACATTCAGCCTGCACACAAAATAAATAATGTTAGGAACTGGGATGAAATGTTTTATTCATGTTAACTACATGATAATGAGTAGAATAACAATGTAATATAACATACACCTTATACTGTCAGTAACAAACTCAGAATATAACATACACCTTATACTGTCATTAACAAACTAAGAATATAACATACACCTCATACTGTCATTAACAAACTAAGAGTATAACATACACCTTATACTGTCATTAACAAACTAAGAGTATAACATACACCTTATACTGTCATTAACAAACTAAGAATATAACATACACCTTATACTGTCATTAACAAACTAAGAATATAACATACACCTTATACTGTCATTAACAAAATATGAATATAACATACACCTTATACTGTCATTAACAAACTGAGAATATAACATACAGCTTATACTGTCATTAACAAACTAAGAATATAACATACACCTTGTACTGTCATTAACAAACTAAGAATATAACATACACCTCATACTGTCATTAACAAACTAAGAATATAACATACACCTTATACTGTCATTAACAAACTAAGAATATAACATACACCTTATACTGTCATTAACAAACTAAGAATATAACGCACACCTTATACTGTCATTAACAAACTAAGAATATAACATACACCTTATACTGTCATTAATAAACTAAGAATATAACATACACCTTATATTGTCATTAACAAACTAAGAATATAACATACACCTTATACTGTCATTAACAAACCAAGAATATAACATACACCTTATACTGTCATTAACAAACTAAGAATATAACATACACCTTATACTGTCATTAACAAACTACCGTAAGAAAATAACATACACCTTATACTGTCATTAACAAACTAAGAATATAACATACACCTTATACTGTCATTAACACACTACCGTAAGAATATAACATACACCTCATACTGTCATTAACAAACTAAGAATATAACATACACCTTATACTGTCATTAACAAACTAAGAATATAACATACACCTTATACTGTCATTAACAAACTAAGAATATAACGCACACCTTATACTGTCATTAACAAACTAAGAATGTAACATACACCTTATACTGTCATTAATAAACTAAGAATATAACATACACCTTATACTGTCATTAACAAACCAAGAATATAACATACACCTTATACTGTCATTAACAAACTAAGAATATAACATACACCTTATACTGTAATTTACAAACTACCGTAAGAATATAACATACACCTCATACTGTCATTAACAAACTAAGAATATAACATACACCTTATACTGTCATTAACAAACTACCGTAAGAATATAACATACACCTTATACTGTCATTAACAAACTAAGAATATAACATACAACTTATACAGTCATTAACAAACTAAGAATATAACATACACCTTATACTGTCATTAACAAACTACCGTAAGAATATAACATACACCTTATACTGTCATTAACAAACTAAGAATATAACATACACCTTATACTGTCATTAACACACTAAGAACATACCTTATACTGTCATTAACAAACTGAGAATATAACATACACCTTATACTGTCATTAACAAACTAAGAATATAACATACACCTTATACTGTCATTAACAAACTAAGAATATAACATACACCTTATACTGTCATTAACAAACTAAGAATATAACATACACCTTATAC
Source organism: Merluccius polli (assembly GCA_030340625.1). Lineage (NCBI taxonomy): Eukaryota > Metazoa > Chordata > Actinopteri > Gadiformes > Merlucciidae > Merluccius > Merluccius polli. The sequence continues at coordinate 142,792 of JAOPHQ010000579.1, forward strand.
TGTCATTAACAAACAAAGAATATAACATACACTATATACTGTCATTAACAAACTAAGAATATAACATACACCTTATACTGTCATTAACAAACTAAGAATATAACATACACATTATACTGTCATTAAGAAACTAACTATAAATATGTTGAGTTATTCCTATGAAGTGGACATATTTATTGTATTTATTTAGACCTGTGAACTTTTATGGACGTAAATCTGTTAACCACTTAACTCCCAGCGTCCCGTATACAGGGGACGGTGGGGGGGCACTATTACTATATACTGTGTTTATGTTCATATTCATTAGCTGTAAGAGTTATAAGCTGATATATTTAGACGTCATTTAGGAGGACCTTCTCCAACAAGGGGGCGGTAGTTAAGAGGTGTTAAATGTCTTCTGATAAGCAGCATTGTGGTGGGACTGTTTGCACATTGAGTCCAACTGACCTGAGAGTCTCCAGTCTACAGTGTGGACTCCCCAGTCCAGCAGAGAGCAGCTTCACTCCTGAATCCTGCAGATCATTGGTACTCAGGTCCAGCTCTCTCAGACTAGAGGAGTTGGCGCTGAGAACTGAGGCCAGAGCTTCACAGCATCTCTCTGACAGATGACAGCCATTCAGCCTGCACACAAAATAAACAATGTTAGGAACTGGGATGAAATGTTTTATTCATGTTAATGAATCAGATCTTTAAACCATAACTATGTGGTGGAAAATGTTGAATATTATTGTTTTATTGTTTTTGTTGGTTGTAAATATTTGTATATTATTATAACTTTTATATTCTAGTATTATGTATATTGTGTTGTGTGTATTGTAATACATGTTATTAGTGAACCTACAGAGATGTTTTGTATGTTATTATAACTTTTATATTCTAGTATTAAGTATATTGTGTTGTGTATTGTAATACATGTTATTAGTGAACCTACAGAGATGTTTTGTATATTATTATAACTTTTATATTCTAGTATTAAGTATATTGTGTTGTGTATTGTAATACATGTTATTAGTGAACCTACAGAGATGTTTTGGAGGCTTTGACCACTGGCAGCAGCCTCAGAAGACCCTCCTCTGAAGCAGAGTATTTCTTCAGGTCAAACACGTCCAGCTGCTCTTCTGATGTCAGTAAGATGAAGACCAGAGCTGACCACTGAGCAGGGGAGAGAGATGCTGTGGAGAGACTTCCTGATGTCAGGTAACGTTGGATCTTCTTCACTAGAGAACGGTCGTTCAGCTCATTCAGACAGTGGAACAGATTGATGCTTCTCTCTGGAGAGAGATCTCCACTTATCTTCTCCTTGATGTAAGACACTGTTTCCTGATTGGTCAGTGAGCTACTTCCTGTCTGTCCCAGCAGACCTCGTAGAAGAATCTGATTGGTCTCCAGAGAGAGGCCCAGGAGGAAGCGGAGGAACAAGTCCAGGTGTCCGTTCTCACTCTGTAAGGCCTTGTCCACAGCACTCTGGTAGAGGAGGGAGACGTTGGGTTTCTTTCTAACAAGAATAGACCGCTTGGGTCGTGGTTGTTGTTGTGAGAGCAGATTGACACCAGTTTTGATGAAGGACCGAAAGACATAAAGGGCAGCCAGAAACTCCTGGATGCTCAGATGGACAAAGCAGAAGACCTTGTCCTGGTACAGCCCACACTCCTCTTTAAAGATCTGGGTGAACACTCCTGAGTACACTGAGGCAGCTCTGATATCGATGCCACACTCTGCCAGGTCTGCCTGGTAGAAGATCAGGTTGCCTTTCTCCAGCTGGTTAAAAGCCAGTTTTCCCAGAGAAACAATGATCTTCCTGCTTTTTGAACTCCAGTGTGGATCTGTTTCAGCTCTCCCATGATACTTCCTGTCCCCCTGTATGGACTGAACCCTCAGGAAGTGGATGTACATCTGAGTCACAGTGTTGGGCATCTCTTCTCCTCTCTGGGATGTTGTGAAGAGGTCCTCCATAACTGTAGCAGAGATCCAACAGAAGACTGGGATGTGACACATAATGTAGAGGCTTCGTGATTTCTTGACATGGGAGATGATTTTCCTGGCCAGCGTCTTATCACTGAATTTCTTCATGAAGTATTCGTCCTTCTGTGGGTCGGCGAAGCCTCTCACCTCTGTCACCATGCCAACACACTCAGCAGGGATCTGATTGGCTGCCGCAGGGCGTGTGGTTATCCAGATGCGAGCGGAGGGAAGCAGGTCACCCCTGATGAGGTTTGTCAGCAGCACGTCCACCGAGGTCGGCGCTGTGACATCCGTCCAGATCCGGTTGTTCTGGAAGTCCAGAGGAAGTCGACACTCATCCAGACCATCCAAGATGAAGACAACTTGGAACCGCTCGTATCTGCAGAGTCCTGCTTGCTTGGTCTCAATAAAGAAGTAATGAAGAAGTTCAACCAAGCTGAACTCTTTCCCTTTCAGTAAATTCAGCTCTCTGAAAGTGAAGGGAAATGTGAAGTCTATGTCGTGGTTGGCTTTGCCTTCAGCCCAGTCCAGAGTGAACTTGTGTGTTAAGATGGTTTTACCAATGCCGGCCACTCCAGTTGTCATTATCGTTCTGATTGGTTGATCTTGTCCAGGTAAGGGTTTAAAGATGTCTTCACATTTGATTGGTGTTTCCTCCTTGGCTGGTTTCCTGGAAGCGGTTTCAATCAGTCTGACCTCATGTTCCTTGTTGACGTCTCCACTGCCTCTCTCTGTGATGAAGAGCTCTGTGTAGAAGTCATTCAGATCTGTTGGCTGTCCTGCTTTAGCGATTCCCTCAAACACACGCCTGAACTTCTCCTTCAGATGAGACCTGAATTTACGTTGGCACTCGACAGCAACAGTTCCTAAATGAGAAAACAACAGAAGACATCAGTTAATGGATGGTGCCGTCAAATGTCAATATTTCCTGTTAAATTATTTTTGATTATTATTATATTATTGATTCATTACTTGACTACTTGAACATATATCAGGATTATTTTGATATTTCCATAGCATTATGATTGGTGTAATGACAGTAGTAGTATTATAAATGTCTTATAACCTGCTAAGTAGTGCTATCATTGTTGTGTATCAGAGGAAAGAGACTTGCTATGCTGATATAACAAGATAGTGTTGTATCTCTTCCACTGAGTTATTCTGCTGTTGATCTGCACTATATTGTTTAACATTATTTAACCTGATAGACCTAGCCTGGCAAGCCAGACCCACATCAGAAAGATGTAAGGTCTGGCTCAGCTCCATTGGCAGTGTGGGCGGGATAAACGGTTGTCTTTCAAGTTCCCTCTGCACGCAATAGGATAGCGCTACAACCAATCAGAGCAACGAAGAAGGTGACGTAGTCAGAGCCGTCGCTCTGACTACGTCATTAATCAAAACTCCGAATACGTATTTATTTTCGAGGAAAGACTTCAGTGCCGTTCTTTGTTCTTTTCTCAAATAAAATGTTAACTTCAAGTCTTGAAGAGTCGCGGCCAAAGCCGAGTCGAAAGACAGCCGTTCGCCAGCACCTCTAACACGGAACCGTCGCAACTCTGTCGTCATGGTAGCCCGGCTTTCGACTCCGCCCCTCACGCTGTGATTGGTCTGACATACTTGGTGTTTCCAGCAGCAAAAAGCCGACGGAGCCGTGCTAGACCTACCTAGCTGCCAAAAAAATTTGCTGCCGCTAGGGGGTGTCTAGAGTTCTAGGCTATGATAGACCCACAATAACCCTACATATTTGGATCAAACCATTTAACCTGATACCCCCACAATAACCCTACATATCTGGATCAAACCATTTAACCTGATACCCCCACAATAACCCTACATATCTGGATCAAACCATTTAACCTGATACCCCCACAATAACCCTATATATCTGGATCAAAACATTTAACCTGATACCCCCACAATAGCCCTATATATCTGGATCAAACCATTTAACCTGATACCCCCACAATAGAAATCTCCTATGATCTAATTTAGTTTAGTTCACACTTTTCAGAAATGTGGACAGTGTGCTTCTTCTTCTGAGTCTCTTGTTTTCAAAATAAAAGTCTCCATTGTTTTGAAACTAACAGTCTCTTCTGCTGTTCCAAAAATTAATTTCTTCTGTTTTCAAAATAAGAGTCTCTTATTGCTCTGTTTGAAATTAAGCGTCTCCTATTGGGTTTGTTTTCAAAATAAGAGTCTTTCTGCTGTTTTTAAAAGAAGAGTCTCTTACCGCCCCACAGTGTGTTGGCCAGTTCCTCCTGGTTCATCTCCATCAGGCAGAGCTTTGTGATGTCTACCACTCCCTCTATGGCGCGCCTCCTCTGCTTCTCTTTCTTACCGTCCTCCTCCTCCCTCTGACTCTCTGAGCATTGTGGGTAATCTGGGAAGAGACCCCTCCAGAGCTTCTTCAGCTCCTTGTCTAGAAAAGCGTGTGCGTCCTCCTCAGCCCTCTGGAGCAGAACAAACATCAATGAGAACTTGAACCTGAACTCACTGAGGACATCAGAAGCATCTGTCCTAGATTCACGTCCCGCTGGTCTAAAGAGGGAAGCCTGGAGACCATCAGCACCACAAGAGATGCTTTCTAATGTTCATGTAGAGCTGGAGTCAAATGTCTTGTTGGACGTTTACACACCTTGATCAGCTCTGTTGGATACTGCTGTACAGACTGAGCACTGGTAACCTTTGACCTCTCCTGGTGTCGTCTGTGGAGAACACACACACACACACACACACACACACACACTTATATTTCTCCTGTCTTGTAAACATCAGTTTCAGTAGAGTCTGATAACAACCAACTGGTCTGTTTTCATCGTCTGTTTGAAACTCCTACCTCTCCTCTCTGGAGGGGCAGCCATCGTTAAATTTAGGAGGTATACCCATAGACCAGTCACTCTTCATGGAGACACAGCTGGGTCCAGGGGAGTCTGCTCTCTCTGCTGCTCTGGGCTTCAACACAACACACACACAGCTTTTACTCAGACTAATGATGGTGTGATGATATATCACTGCTGAGCTCTGAGATGGACAACAGTCACAGACAGTTAGAGATCCTCTTCTTACCTCTTAGCTCTGCTGTGGCGGCCATGTTCCCCAGACAGAGTGGTTTTAGAGGGAGGACCCCCCTCCTCTGTCTCCTCATCCATAGTAGACTGGAGACCTGGACACAAACACAACTACGTATTGTTTCTACGGCCATTCAGCGCTTGTTTCTTCACTGCTTTTATAAAACCTGCTTATTGCCGGTCACAGGGGGCTGTTGTCTGTCTCTGGTTACTTTGGACGAGAGGCAGGGTTGTCTTTCCTAGATGCAGATTCATAGACCCTCTCATTCTCAATGAGGGGAAAGATGTGGAGATGCTGCCCCGACATTTCCAATAATTAATAACTATTTATCATTCCACACACTACGTCTCTAAGGGCTTCAAATGTGATCAAGATCAAGTTCACCATGCGGATATCATACCTACTGTTCCCTGAGCTGGTTAAACCGCTCTGAAGGCATGACCATATATGGACTTCCTCATGTCGTATGACATCACAACCAGATCTGTGATGCAGGCCCACAGAGAACAAGACCCAACACAAGATGGCGTTTAAACACCTTCACTAGTCAAGATGGCCGTCTTCCTGAATAATAATAATATCAATCATAATAATACAATTATAAAGAATGTACATTCTATCCTAAGTACCTTTAAAGTCACCCAAGGACACTTGAGATTTAGGACAGATCCTAAATCAGAAGAAAAAGTAAAATTATTATTTTAACTTTAACATGCTTGACCTGTCTAACTAACCCTTACCTGCTCCTTAATGACCTGTCTCTGTACTGTCTAACCCCTACCTGCTCCTTAATGACCTGTGTCTGTACTGTCTAACCCCTACCTGCTCCTTAATGACCTGTCACTGTACTGTCTAACCCCTACCTTCTCCTTAATGACCTGTCTCTGTACTGTCTAACCCCTACCTGCTCCTTAATGACCTGTCTCTGTACTGTCTAACCCCTACCTGCTCCTTAACTACCTTTATCTGAATTCACTGTCAGTCACTTTGGATGAAGCATTTGCTAAATTATGAAATAGTAAAATATTACTTTAATTTGGACAAACAGCAATTAACTTCATATAACAGTGAGAGGCTACAGATTTTACATTTTACATATTTAATAACACCTTTTAACCATACGTGTTTACAGAAAATAAACACTATAGATATGATATAGAAGTGATACATATTAATGATATATCACGGATCAGAGTGGACTACAGTACCTTAGTCGTCTTCCTGCTGTAATAAAGTCTGCAACACCAAACCGTCTGACTCAATAACAAGGATATGTGTTCTGAAAAGACCAGTTTGTCCAGTTCCTCTCCCTTTTTATACTCCTCCCAGATAACCTCTGACACCTTTTATATACTTATATATATGTATAGGATCTCCTTCTTTACAGTAGAACAGGAACCTTAATATCATGCTATCAATAAAGAGACAAATAAACATTATGAATAGAAAAACAGGAAGTAGAAAATGTCTCCTCTGTTCTGTTTCTAGTGGATCAGTAACACCTCAGGAAGAGGTACGAGTACCAGAGATACGCGATTGTTGACGGGGGTGGGGGGGGGGGTGGTGCGCGATTGTCGACGATTGAGGGTGCAAACAATTTTTTTGGGGGTGCAATGCATGCTTATGCACCCCCGTAGAACCGGGCCTGACACACACACATTTGTAATGACTGAAGAAACCTGATGAACATGATGCCATTGAGCTTTTGAAGCGTATCCACGCTGTCAGAAACACCGGGGATCAAACCAGGAAACAGAGTAGGACCTGAGTCAGGGCTGTCTGTTGGAGTCATTATAATAATCAACACTCAACTGAAGATGATTATTGGTTTGTTAGGACTACTGTTGGCTGTGCATCGCTGCACCTGTACTCCACACTTCTGAATACAAACACATTTTTTTAAATATTTGAACAAATGTGTTACTGCTCGGGTATAAAGCACTGCTGTACTAGGTACAAAGTACTAAGTACAAAGTACAAATACAAGTACAGAACCGCATCTTTTGCTTTACTGCTTCTTCTCCACGCTGTCATAAACACCATCGGTCAGACAAGGAAACACACCTGGAACCACACCTGGAACCCAGTAATGGCCGTCTGCTGAAGTTCAGAAAACAATTCATAACTAAAGACAATTCTTGTACACACATCACAAACATTCAAATGTCTGTCAAAACACACAACATTACAACCAACATATTCAAGTGATGGGCAAGAGGGTCTAAACACCTCAAATAAGCATTAAAATGCTGTCATGACAGAGGCTCTCTCCCGAGTGTGGTGATGGCTGGTTTATCCTGTGGGTCTTGACTAGTGTTTGCCAACCATCCTTTGAAAAAACGGAATCGTCTCGTATTTAGAAACAAAAGCACGCGTCCGTATCGAGCTGAAAAGGGACGCACTTTGTCCCGTATTACTGTGAGTCAAAAAGTAGTCAGTAAAATGCCAATGGAAAATTAATAGCAGGGTGCTTTATATGAACATTTACGGTAAACTTGTTTCCAGGCCCAGAGCCATTGAAAGAGAGAGTTGCGACACTCTTTGATGTCGCTGCCACGCGATCACGGGGTTCATGTAGCTCTCAACAGGTCCAAACAAATCCGCGCTGCCAACCTGTTTGAATGGTTTTCAGCGGGATGGACAGCAGCAGTCTTATATTTACAGCAATGTTCAGTAAATATTAATGCATAATGTGCAATATTCAATATATATAATAGCATTTCTGGGGAGTGGCGGAGAGACAGCATTGCATGTCTCTAATGCATACATACTGTAAATGTATTCATTTACACAGTAGTATGCATTCATATTTTTCTCATGCTTCTATGGTCATAATTACCCACATCCTAATGTTATGTTAGCTCGAGGTATGATTACGAATACGATGGTCACACTATAGATCATATAGTGATCATATACAGTATAGTAGTATAAATATAAATACACTACTGTCTATAGTGTTTATATCTGTTACATTTCCTAGTGTTTACATTTCATACTGTCCTCCATACTAGTGTTCACACCAGTGGCGGACTGTTTGAAGGGCGGGGTGGGAAAAAAAAGGGCTCCTCCTGCACGACGTGGGGCCCCACCAGCGTACAAAAAGCTATGATGCATATGTATGATGAAGTAGTCTTCATCCTTGATTAAGACTGACATTATGTTATCAGGCGATCCAGATTAAAAGTATAACCTCACCTCTATGATAAAAACACAGGAAACTATCAACCTTTAAAATGTTTATTTCACAAACAACTCTCAAGCCAGTACAGAGAGTAGCAGAGGTGACATGACTTTCTCTCGAGGACCAGATCAACCCGACACACTTAGGATGTGATCAACTTAACTGAAAAGACTAACGTACACACGTCCGATGTTGATGACCGCACACTCTACAACTGGACAGACGGGTTTAAGGAATCTGAACGATGCTGTTCTAATCTCTATCTGTCTCTGTCTATCTGTCTCTCTCTCTCTCCCTCTATTCTCTCTCTCTGCGAGACGAGCCAGTACATTGCTAGCAGTGAGAGGACTTACCTTTATCCTTATCTCCTCACTGTTGCAGCTTTGGACCCAATGTTTCAAAGCGCTGCCTCTCGCAGCATCACGTTATCCACTGGAGGGGCACTTCTCCATTAGAGGGGCACCTATTTGGGCATTCATCATGTTTTCTCACAGCACTGCATCCCATTTTCCCTACTGGAAAGGGCATCACCCTTTGGGACACTGTCACGTAGGGCATAGAGGGCACTTCATAACGGCACCCTTTTCCATTGGAAGGGCACCCATAGGGAACGTCAAGTGTAGACCATTGTAAGGGCCCCTTATAGGGCACTGCATCACTGCATGTTCTCCACTAGAGCACTCATTAAGATAGGGGCTAAAATAAATCACCACGCCAGGAAGGGTGAAGGCCAATGAGCTGTCCCTTATTTATTTTTCACGGAGTTGGCAACCCTATCCATGTAGCATCCTCCTCTGGCGGTCTGAGCTCTGTCTGCTCACACACTACTGAACACCTCCATGTAGCATCCTCCTCTAGCGGTCTGAGCTCTGTCTGCTCACACACTACTGAACACCTCCATGTAGCATCCTCCTCTAGCGGTCTGAGCTCTGTCTGCTCACACACTACTGAACACCTCCATGTAGCATCCTCCTCTAGCGGTCTGCGCTCTGTCTGCTCACACACTACTGAACACCCCCATGGAGAATCCTCCAGCCTTTAAAAGACATATTAGTTTATATCCGTGGTTCTCAAAGTGAGGCGTGCCCCACTGGTGGGGAATAGAGACGTGACAGGTCCTGGGGCGCGCCAAACGGCAGGACATTTTCCTTTTTATGCCTATCTTCATCCAGACATCCCAACTCTCCCGGAAGATCCGGGAGTCTCCCGCATATTGATAGCGGCTCACTGACGCCCGCAAATGAGAGTAACTATGTGTGTTTGCGTGTGTGTGTGTGTGACTATAAATGCAGCGCGTGTAAGAGCAAAGCGTCCTTATAGCTGTGTGTTCACCCCCACCCCCCCCCCCCAGGAACGAACCTCCCTGAAATGACTTTTTGCAGGTTGGGATGTCTGCTTTATCAATGCCTTTCTTTAATGACAACAAAGATCATACATTCAAAACACAACACCCACAAACAAAGTAATCATTACTAGCCTACCTGCAGCCTAAATTAAAAGAACATTAGATATGAGACCCTGAGGAAAATGTAACCTGGAACCAAAGTGCCGAAATAATGATTATCATATTAATTGTAGCGGAACAAACTTTCGCGCCAATGGGCAGCAGGCTAGTGTGGGCCATAACACAACATGGAAACATTTTGTGACATGGACCTCATAAGTTGTCGAGCCAGCGCCAGCAGAGAGAGAAGTACAGATCTCAGCTGAACATTGAGCATGACGTGAGAGTGGCAGTATCAAGCCTGCAACCCTGCTTTGAAAAGATATGCAATGCAAAACAGGCTCATTGCAGCCACTAATGCAGGGATAAGAATCATATGTTCACTTGCTCACCTGTCTTGCCAAATGTATTTCTCTTCTTTTCTTTTTTTCAACAGATTGCAAAGTGGCACTTTTATTTTCTCTATTTTTGAACTTGATACAAATCATGACACAGCTGTACTTTTATTTTCTCCATTTTTGAACTTGATGCAAGTTATGACACAGCTGCACTTTTATTTTCCCTTTTGTTGAGCATGGTTTAATTTGATGTTATTTAGTTAGAATTTAGATACAACATGATGTTACTTGAAAATCATTCATTCATTAACATTGTGTTGGGGTGATGGGGGCAGGTGGGGCTTGAAAATTCCCCCTTGTCTGTAGTGGGGAATGACCGAAAAAGTTTGAGAACCACTGGTTTATATGAACACTCAAAGTGACAAAGTGTTTTTTGCATCACAGGCTGATTAGTATCTGTGGTGACGTGACGCCTACAGCGTTCACTCTGTACACACAACACACACCTTGGCTTGTCCTAGACTGAGGTATTGGTCTGGATCTGGTCGGGTTGGATTCCTGTCGTGTCTTTTCCTTCATGTGTTGTTACACCACGTCCAGGCAGCTCATCAGAAAGCTGCCAGGCTTTATTAGCAGCAGCTCACCACATAAAAAGGACGAGCACAAAGCGCTCGGTTTGAAATTAGCAATTATTCTGTTTGTATGTCCTGACACTAACTTTGATGTTTTGTCTTTTATTATATTTCAGCACGTATCTCTGTTGCATACTAGCAATGGGTTAACTTAGCAATTGAATGTGCTTGAAACACACACACACACACACACAAACACACACACACACGTGTTTGGAAACAAGAATTTGTAATGACTGAAGAAACCTGATGAACATGGTGCCATTGAGCTTTTGAAGCATATCCACACTGTCAGAAACCCCAGGGATCAAACTAGGAAACAGAGTAGGACCTGAGTCAGGGCTGTCTGTTGAAGTCATTATAATAAATACTCAAAACTGAAGATGATTATTGGTTTGTTAGGAATACTGTTGGACGTGGGGCCCCACCAGCGTACAAACAGCTATGATGCATCATATATGATGAAGTAGTCTTCATCCTTGATTGACTGACATCATGTTATCAGGCGATCCAGATTAAAAGTATAACCTCACCTCTGTGATAAAAACACAGGAAACTATCAACCTTTCAAATGGTTATTTCAGAAACAACTCTCAAGTCTTAAAGGCCGTGGTGCAGGTTTAATTTTCTAACGAATTTGCATATTTGCTTGTTGGTAATAAACATTTAAACTGTTATTAATTGTATTTGATGTTGTTGGGTATCGCAAAACGTAATATAATACGAAAAAGTAGCTACTATTTTGGCAGTTTGGGATTGATTCTCATTTCCTGCACAATGCATTGCATGACGTCACATCGGGGAGACGACAGACCAAAGCCCGCCTTGAGACCATTGAGAGAGACGAGTAGAGAGAGACTAGTAAGAGATTGTTCAGCAGATTTTACAGATAAATGGATAAATACATATAGAGAGAGTTACCCCACGTTCAATGTGTTAAACAATAATGTCCGCCCGCCAGGGACGTCCCGACATCAAAACTGAAAAGTACATTTATAGCAGCATAGCGCTACTGTGGTGGTGTATTAAAAATAATTTCAATAGCAGTATGTATTTTGATAGTGTTTTTTGAAGTTAAAGGCCGTGGTGCAGGTTTAATTTTCTAACGAAGACGCCATAGTTCTAGTAGAAGGCTGAGGCTACCTTCCACACGTCTCCCTCACGTGACGTCATCGCCGAATTGTGTTAAAAAGAACCGTTGACAACAAAAACTAGACTTCAACACCATTTTGAAGACATTTCTAACTTTATATACATATCTTGAGTGCTTTGTGTACCCATTAATCGAAAGTGGTGTTTAACCTGCACCACGGCCTTTAACAGTAGCAGGGTGATGTCTCTCTCTCTCTCTCCCTCCCTATCTCTCTCCCTCTCCCTATCTCTCTCTCCCCCTATCTCTTCTCCCTCTCTCTCTCTCTCTCCCTATCTCTCTCTCTCCATCTCTTCTCTCTCTCTCCCTATCTCTCTCTCTCCCTCTCTTCTCCCTCTCCCTCCCTATCTCTTCTCCGTATCTCTCTCCCTATATCTCTCTCTCTCCCTATATCTCTCTCTCTCCCTATCTCTTCACCCTATTTTTTTTCTCTCTCTCCCCCTATCTCTCTCCCTATCTCTCTCTATCCCTATCTCTTCTCCGTATCTCTCTCCCTCTCTCTCTCCCTATATATCTCTCTCTCCCTATCTCTTCACCCTATTTTTTTTCTCTCTCTCTCCCTATCTCCTCTCCCCTCTCTCGCTCTCTCCCTATCTCTTCTCCCCCCTCTCTCTCTCTCTCCCCATCTCTTCTCTCTCCCCTCTCTCACCCTCTCCCCCACCCCATCTCTTCTCCCTATCTCTCTCTCTCTCCCTATATCTCTCTCTCTCCCTATCTCTCTCTCCCTATCTCTCTCTCTCTCTCTTCACCCTATCGCTCTCCCTATCTCTCTCTCTCTCCCTATCTCTTCATCCTATCTCTCTCTCCCCATCTCTTCACCCTATCTCTCTCTCTCCCCCTATCTCTCTCCCTCCCTCTCTCTCTCTCTCCCTCTCCCTCCCTCCCTCTCTCCCTCCCTCTCTCTCTCTCTCTTTCTCTCTCTCTCTCTCTCTCTCTCTCTCTCTCTCTCAGTGCGCGGTGCCACGGATGGTGTGGTTGGTGTGGTGTGAACATACTAACCAAACTAAAACACATTTCAAATGCAAAAGAAGAGAAGCAGTCCTTTGTCCTTCTGCACAGCCAGAAAGTCCTTACATGACAAGTCAGTGGTTCACAGATATTTAAAGTTCATGTTTCATCAGCTCTGTGCTGCATCCATTTCTTGAATCTGACCATTTAATGGTCATCACAGAGGAAATCCTCTCTCCAAAGGCATTTGAGCTTGGCACACTGAGGACAAATGAGACAATCCTGAACATGTTGATCAAGTTGGCTTTTTTTGGCTTTCCCTATGTTTTGGAAAACTGCCACCCACTTCTGCCACCCACTTCTCACTGGTGGATTTTGTGGCCTCCTGTCCGGCTTTCTGGGTTTCCTCCCGGCTAGCACACAACTCTTCATAGAGTTGGTCCATACTGACCGTCTCTGTCATTTTAAGGGCTGCCACCACCTGCTCCACGTCGGTGAAGGAGAGCTCCTCATAGAGGACCATTGCATTTTCTGGTGAGAAATCAAACCATAGTCATAGGACTTCACAAAGTCCTGTTGCTGCTTGGACCTTTGTGCTGACACTTGTTTGTCCATCGGCTGCCTGGTCTGGTATCCAAAAAAGCTGAAGCGTCTCCATGTTGAACTGTCGTTCTTCCCAAGTGCATCTTCTCCACCACATCTGAGTCATGAAACAAGGCACCGTTGAGCTGAACAAGACAGTCGGCACTGTGGAGTGATCATAATCAAGGGCGTAGGAGTGAGTTTGACATTGGGGGGGACACATGAAGCGGGTGGTCTAGGGGTCTTCCCCCAGGAAGTTTTGAGCGTCAAACACTTCATTTCCTGCATTCTGGTGAATTTTTATGGACCAATTTGTGCCTTTTCTGCATTAATTCATGGTGGAAATACTTCTCTCGCTTACCTGTTGGTCTGCTCCTCTCTCTCCCTTTCTTTGTCTACCTGTCTCAACCATTTGATGTTCCTGCATGACATTAATGTGTTTACAACACTAGCTTTTCAGAGAACACCATAAACAGTTACTCTAAAAAATAATGTACACTATCAGTACTGGACTTAACCATTACAAAGGCTACATATTTAATAAGGTTTTGTCACAGTATTTTTTAAGATTTCAAACCACTGATTTGTTTGATCTCTATGTTTACAGCAGAAGAAAACATGTTATCACTAAGCCTTTTTTAAGACCTCACCTCAGGCCCTGTATCTTCCTCATCTCCTGTCTTCATACTGCTGCTGCATTCCTGCTCCTAAAAACAGGTAAATCTTTTTAAAATTGTTTTCACAGTCCTGTTTTTTTTTAAAGTCCATGTTGCCTGTTTTTCTCAGGCTGTATCAAAGGTACTGTGGAGGCTGCCGGTGCCTCGTAGGGTACCTTGCCAAAACTGGGGAAAACTGAGCGGTGACTTCTCCATCCACTTCTTCTGTTGCAGATGTGTCGTGCAGGCCAGGGTTGAGCTTCTCGAAGGAGGAGTTTCTTGTCACTCTGTGTCCATTCCGCTCAGCTGTGACCATAGAGCCCTTGACAGTGGTCACTCTGTACGGCTTGGGATTGTAGGCTGTTGTACGTTTATTGTGCCTGGGTTGGGAGCACAACACCATGTCACCAGGTTGGAGAGGGTAAGGTGTAGCATGTCGAGTGTCCGAGTACACCTTCATTTTGGCTTTGGCCGTGCAGTCTCTCCTGCGAAGATCCTCGTCCTGTCCGATAGGTGTGCTCACTGAAGGCATCTTTGTGTGTGTATCCTGCGTTTGAGCAGCAACTCAGCGGGTGATGTCGTTGTTGTGCTGTGTGGCGTTGCACGGTACGCATGAATGTGTAGAGATGCTGCTTCCAGGGGATGTTCTCCATGTGGGCAACACGGAGGCACTTTCCAAGTGTTCTCATGAACCTCTCTGCAGTGGCACTTGCCTGAGGCCTTAGTGGTGTGATCTCTCGATGGTGAAACCCCATGTAGGCCGCTGAATTGCTCACCTTGAAAGGGGGGCCGTTGTCTGTCTTCACTGTTCTGGGGATGCCAAGCATCGAGAAGATCTTGTCCATGACAGGGATAACAGAATTTGCGGAGGTGGAGTGCATGACCTCCACTACAGGGTACCGGGAGTACTCATCCACGATAACAAGCAAGTGTTCACCTGTCGGCAGTAGAAGTCTGCACTGACATCTTGCCAGACTGTGTCGAGGAGGTCTGACATCTGCAGAGGTTCGTTGTGTGTTTCTGGTGTAGTAGCTTGACATGCCAAACAGTTTCTTACCATCGCCTCAGCTTGTCGATCGATGTTTGGAAACCACACCTTTTCTCTCAGAAGGGCCTTTGTCTTTGTGATTCCCTGATGTGACTTGTGTGTGACCTGGAGGACCCTGTGCTCGAGTGAGGAGGGAATGGCGATCCTGGAACTCGGGTTGTTCCAGGTGAGCTCGAGTGGCTTATGATACGTCACCATTGTGAACTCTTTGCCGTAGATGTAGAGATGAAAATGTTTGCAGCTCCATAAGATGGCAAGCGCATAGATTTTGTAATCGAGGATAGAAGAGAAAAAGAGAACAGGGAGTTGATGCTCCAGATGTTTCAGTGCTTTAGGCCCCCGCCCCACTTTCCACCTTTTATGCACCCTCATGCATATGTCCCTTATGCACCACCTCACCAAGGCCCATCAAATGAGAGCTTGGATTTTCCATCCACAGCCGCCGGACCCCCTGCCCCAGCAGCATATCCGGTGCATATCCCACCCAACTAGCTTTTTTATTTCTGCCTTACCACTTAATTTGTTCTTGTTATGCCCTTTTAAATATTCCGTTGACTGTTTACATTCGAATCGTAAGTTTAGAAATTCTCTGATACTCTGGTATTGGTGCATCCCTAGAGAGGAAAGCATTCGTTTGCACATTTTATATGTTTTATAATATTATAGTATTTAATTTTATGTAAAGGTAATTTTATTTAAAGGTATTTAATTTTATGGGAGGTGTGTGAGGCACACACCTCCCAGAAGATGTTACAGGCTGTGCTGGCTCCAATACCAAACAGGTTGGCAGCATCATGGAATTCAACATTACTTGCAAGCTTGTAAATGGTAATCGCAACCCACTTCTCTAAAGCAGGGGTTCTCAACCTTTTTCAGGCTGGGCCCCCCCAAAACTGGTTCATTGCAGTCGGCCCCCCCCCCCCCCCCCCCCCCCCCCGCGCGATCGTAACACTCCTCGGACCTATATGGGGGTATTATTGAGACAATATTATTTGTGTGTGCGTATCTCAATCTGTGTACCGGTATTCACATTTGTGTGTGCGTAAAAAAATCAGTGTGTCTGTATTCACATTTGTGTGTTTGTGATAAGATTTGTGTGTCTGTATTCACATTTGTGTGTTTGTGATAAGATTTGTGTGTCTGTATTCACATTTGTGTGTTTGTGATAAGATTTGTGTGTCTGTATTCACATTTGTGTGAGTGTAAAAAAAATCTTTGTGTCTGTATTCGTTTTGCAAGTAAAGACAAATCTGCAAATGTGTACAGAGATCTGTAAGTGTACACACATCTGTGAATGTGTAAACAGATCTGTACATGTGTACTGAGATCTGTAAATGTCTGTCATCAGTTATAACTCAGGCGGGAGCTCTGATTGGCCAAAACACAAATCTTATCACAAACACACAAATGTGAATACAGACACACTGATTTTTTTTGATTTTTTTTCAAATGTGAATACAGACGGACAAATCATATTACGCACACACAAATTTGAATACACACAAATGTGAATACACACAAATCTTATTACACACATACAGATTGAGATAGGGGGGGGGGGGGGGGGGTGTGTTACTACGGGGGGGGGGGGGGGGGGGGGGCGCGCGCGATTGTAACACTCCGGCCGACGGGGGGGTGGTGCGCGCAATAGTAACACACCGCGGACCTGCCACCGGCGGGGGGGGGGGGGTGCGCGGTGTGTTACTATTGCGCTCTCAAAAAGGAGGACAAATACGCGTCCGGCTTGACGCTGCGCCGGACGCCGGACAGGGCTTTGAAAAACCGGACGCGTATTTGTCCTCCTTTTTCAACCCGCGCCCCCCCGGGAGAGTGCCCGCGCCCCCCCAGGGGGGCGCGCCCCACCGGTTGAGAACCACTGCTCTAAAGGTACTGGATCCAGCATGTTTGTAGTTTGGGGGTTGACGTATGGGCGCAGCTGGTCACAAAGGATATTGAAGGCCTCTTTGGGCATTCTAAAGTTGACGTACCAATCTTTCTCCAGGAATTTCTGGAGCACCTCTGTTTCCCAGAAAGAATGCCCTCGCTCCCATGGCGTTCTCTCAATATACCATGCATTTGCTATAAAAGAGAGGGAAAGCAGTCAGTACAAACATGTTGTGAGTTTGCAGTGTTGACATTTTCTGCACATTTCTAAGGCACAGGGTACATGCGTATTGGTGCTTTGAAGGTGGCTACAGGGATGGGAAAAATTCACATTCAATTCATTTAATTCAGGGGTAGGCCTACATTTTATTACAAACTGAAGTACTGAAAAAATGTTTGCATAAGAACAGTGTCATGTCCAACCTATCAAGAAATCTTAACGGATTACATATTGATTTGAAAGTTAACTAAACCCAGCCCTGACTGAAACACAATGTCACCGACCACAACTACTATTACTAGTACTAGAAAACAGACGGCTGTCAATATTGCTTGCATTTGTCATCAGGAAGGTAAGGTAAAAGCTAATTAATAGCTTGATAATAGCATGGGTGATGAGAGGTTATGCACAAATTATTGTCAATATTAACTAAGCCCTTTTTTCCTATTATTAGTTTGCCTGGTCTCTGTGTATAATAATGCTTGTAAGAACCTCAACCTTGTAATGCAATTTTTTTAAGGACAACCTGGGCTATCAGAATATGTATGCTGCAGTGATGTCAAATGAATGTATAAATAACAATATGTTCCCTACCGCATGCTGCCATGCATGTCATCCATCTAATCATCTTTCGAGATTTTGCTCTTCTGATGGATTTGAGCTCATCTTTCTGCAAATGGGTCTCCATGCTGTGTACGAAGATGAGCCTCCTGAAGTTGCACCCAAAATGCTGTCAAAACGTTCATTTATAATTTCCAACGCAGCCTCCATAATTGTCGACCCGGAAAAAGGCAGAAAATGGCGCGGAAAACACAAAAAACGACCCCAAATCACAGAGATGCCGATTCGCATGGGACTAACATTATCACATGACCTCTGTGTTTGGTGAAATATGGTAGGTAATCTGCGGTGGAATTTTTACTTTACAAATTACGGACATGGCAGATTCGCACGGGATTAAGATCACAGACGACCTCCGCAATTATTACAAATCACATGAGGTCCCCAGGTAATACTAGACCCGTGCGAATAGGGCTTTTCTTGTATATCCGTGTCAGTTATCTGCTCTGTGTGTTGTGGTTTCGACCTACACTGTCTTGAAGCAAAGTGGTTTTGCTTCCCACATGCTTTACACTGTTTGCCTCTTGCAGGGCATCCGTTTCTGTGTGGCCACTCACCCCCGCAGTTTCTGCCCAGTGCGTTGATGCCACCTCCTGGACGTTGTTGGTATGCCTTCTTCTGGGGTCGTCTATGCACTTGATTCACTGCAGCAGTGAGACAGGACCCCTCTTCAATTCCCTTGGACTGTAATTCCAGGGTTCCTACAGGTTTCTTCAAGTCAAATTCAAGTCTTTTTAAGACCTTTTTAAGACCATTTATATCAAAAATTAATACCTAATTCTCTGCCTATTTCACAGCCCTACCGGCAAAGAAAAATGAAATCCTTGAATTTCAGAGTATTCCAAGTCCAAGTTCAGAAAGTTAGTTGTATGACATTTACTTTACTCTGTTTAGGTAATTGCACTATATGTACCATTGCTACAATGACAACTGAATTTCCCTTCGAGGATCAATAAAGTTTGTATCTATCTATCTATCTATCTATCTATCTATCTATCTATCTATCTATCTATCTTTATTTATGTTATTTGATCAAAATAATTGTGGTTGAGAAATGAAACTTTTGATAAGAAATGTGATACAGATAAGTTACATACAGCACCATTTTTAAGACCCAGATATCAAAATTCAAGACTTTTTCAAGTCTTTTTAAGGTATTATTTCCAAATTCAGAAATTCAATGCTTTTAAGACTTTTTAAGACCCCGCAGGAACCCTGAATTCAGACACTTCAAAGTCCTGCCGTACTCCAGGAGTTTTTTAACGTCTTATTTGCCTCCCTCAAACCGTATGTGCGCACCCTGGAGGACGCGCAGCTTTGAATGATCTGTGACTTTATTTCATTGTCCACATCACCAAACTCGCAGTGTTTAGCGAGCATGCGAAGTCTGTTATTATGAACCTCTAGATGCTCACCAGGCAGCTGTGTAGCTCTTCTGAAGACGTAGACCTCGTACTGGACCTTCTGTCTGGGCGAGAAGGAGTCGTTGCGTTTCGTCTCCACGTCTGCATACTCGTCTCCGTCTCCCGCCACCGTACCGTCCATGTCGTGCACTCTTTCGCCGGCTAGATGCAGCGGAAGGGCTTTCCGTGTGGGTTCCCCGGTTCTGTCCACAGCCGTGGTGTGGTTCTGGAGTCTCTGAGGCCACCGGTTCCACCGCGGTCCGACAGAGCTGGGTTCACTCTCCGTCTCAAACGGCGGTACGGACGGGCTGTGGGTTGGCGTCATGGCGACTGTCTGGCTGCTAACCGACTAGCACACTTAGCTTGTTCGCCTCTGCTTCTCCCAACTTTCTTCCGCACGCAATGTCCCGCTCTCCGGGGAAACGTCGGTGTAGTCGCTCTTAGTATCCCGTCCTCGTCGCCAGTGTGGTATTTATGAGTAGCGTTGACTTAGCCTGCTGTAAATAATCAAAGTATAAATAATCAAACGGAGCTCCGCGTTATGTGGCTTTGTTGCTAGGGAACCGTCACCACTCCCGCCCAGGGCAGCACATCCGGTTGGTGCTTCTACTGCCGTAATGACGTAAGCAGTATGTGCAAGCTTATGGCAAACATTAACATTAATTCAGTCTACTGGCGGGATCTGAATATTACAGGGGGTAGGGGATAGGAGGTAGGGGCTAGGAGGTGGGTAGGAAGTAGGAGGTAGGTAGGGGGTAGGAGGTACCCCTCTTACCCCCCAGTAAGAGGTAAGAGATAGGGGGTAGGAGGTAAGAGGTAGCGGGTAGGTAGGGGGTTGGAGGTAGTTAGGGGGTAGGAGATAGGGGAAGTAGGTAGGGGTAGGAGATAAGCGGTAGTCGGTGGGGGGTAGGAGGTAGGATGTAAGGGGAAGTAGGTAGGATGTAGGGCGTAGGAGGTAGTAGTAATAAGTTAATAATAAGGCCCATTGTGTTGTCTTATCATAATAGAAAGACAGATGCCATTTGAGGGGATTGATGATGAAAACAAACCATGATGTTAAAGTTATAGTCATGATTTATTAAATGGGATACTCCTATGATACCTTATGGAAAAAAGGTCATACAGGGAAAAGTGTCTCATCATGGAAGTTCAGTAGTTTTCAAAATGGTGTGTGTTGTAAATCTGGTGGCAGATGTTGTCCCTGTAACTACTGCAGCGATGTCTCCGTGGGACGGAGGATGTGATAGACATAACCACGCCAAAGGGTTTCAGCCGGGATTATTCCTTTACACATTTATTACCATCACTGCAGCCATCACTTGTTTCTGTATTATCAATTTGGTGTGTGTGGCGATGAAATCAGATGTTAAACATGAATGATGGCTGTAGTGAACAAGGAGTGTTTTAAGAAGAGTTTAATAGCGTGAGTGGACACACGCCTCTCACCTCATGCTGTAGATATTTGACATGAGTGCATCCTGTTGTCACCATGACCATTGCATTATAACGGTACTTTATGAATCATAATGAAACATATTGCATTGTTCACTATAACTCTACTCTCACAGGACAACATGAATGGAGACTGTGTGTGGGGACGTGTTGGAGGACATGTCTCCAGAGGACTGAGCCCCCGGTCCCCCGAGCCACCAGTGAGTCCAGGAAGAGCCAGCGGGAGGGACTGAAGACCGGGCCCACGTCAGGGGGCAGGACCCCATAGAGACCTGCTGGGATCCAAGGGGCTGGAAGGACATCCAGGTGTGCTGCTAGGAGAACCAACAGAGAGCTGAGCTGTGGAGAAACATCTGCTCAGCTTGGAAGATTTACACTGAACCAACGGGAAGGATCATCCAACCCACGACAACATCCAGTTGGACCCGCTGTTTATTTCCATGATGCTTTATGAACCAGTACAACACAACAGTAGTCCCTTACATGTACACAATAAACACAAGGACTCCAATAATACAAGTACCAGACGTTACAAATCCTCAGGTGCACATCTCTTTAATAACTGACCATGTTGTGCTGCCGTGTTCCCAACACAACACAAGGATCAATATTCACTTTAAAGTCCTTCACAACATGATCATCATTAGCTTTTCCCATAGACCACATTTATGAATATAATATTAATCTGCTTTAAATCAGGTTACATGTTAGGCTCATCAAAATAAAAACTGATATCTGAGCTCTTCAGGACGAAAATGTTGTAAAAATATCAAACACATTGTAGTACAAATTGTATTTTTAGTTTCAACATCAATCAATACTTCAAATACATTTCAAATCAGAAATTCAATCTTTGTGAAAGCTGCTTAGTAATATATCCATAGATTTGATAAAGGCAAAGGTTGTAGCTTGCTCATGAATATTCATTTCTCTGATAGGCTGAGAAGCGACCTGCCATGTGGGGGTAATCAATACAATACAGAACCGATCATCAACGATAGGTAATCAATAATGAACCGATCATCAACAATAGGTAATCAATAGAATAATTCAATTCAATTTTATTTGTATAGCGCCAATTCATAACAGAAGTTATTTCAGGGCACTTTTCAAATGGAGCAGGTCTAGACCGAACTCCTAATAACATTTACAGAGACCCAACAGTACCACCATGAGCAAGCACTTGGCACGGGGGCAAGGAAAAACTGCCTGTTAAAAGGCAGAAACCTTGGACAGACCCTTCGGCTCTAGGTGGGTGGTCATCTGCCTTGACCAGTTGGGGTGAGAGAGAGAGAGAGCGAGAGAGAGAGAGAGAGAGAGAGCAAGCAACTACATCAATGCACTAGCACCAATGATGGGGGACAGTGAGCAGCAACAACAGTAACTGTATATAACTGGTAACTGATATTAGCAATGGCAGTCAAGCAGGACCATGGAGGCTCCGCCAGGATCCATGAGAACCTGCGAGACGAGAAAACACAAGAACTCCGGGGAAGAAGTGTTAGTAACATGCATTAATGGGACATGAATGTGTGCACACAGAGAGAGAGAGAGAGAGAGAGCGAGAGAGCGAGAGACTCAGTGCACCAAGGGAAATCCCCCGATAGTCTAGGCCTATAGCAGCATAACTAAGGGATGGTTCAGGACTCACCTGATCCAGCCCTAACTATAAGCTTTATCAAAGAGGAACGTCTTAAGCCTACTCTTAAATGTGGAGAGGGTGTCTGCCTCCCGAACCACAACTGGAAGCTGGTTCCACTGAAGAGGAGCTTGGTAACTGAAGGCTCTGGCTCCGGTTCTACTTTTAGAAACTATTGGAACCACCAGTAGCCCTGCATTCAGAGAACGCAGTGTTCTAGTGGGGTAGTAGGGTACTATGAGCTCTTTGAGATATGAAGGGGCCTGCCCATGAAGAGCTTTATAGGTGAGGAGGAGGATTTTAAATTCTATTCTAAATTTTACAGGGAGCCAATGCAGAGAAGCTAGTACAGGAGAGATGTGATCTCTTTTCCTAGTTCCTGTCAGTACTCGCGCTGCAGCGTTTTGAATTAATTGGAGCATCTTAATGGATTTATTTGGACAACCTGATAATAAGGAGTTGCAGTAATCCAGCCTTGAGGTAACAAATGCATGGATTAGTTTTTCTGCGTCTGTCTTTGATAGGATGCGTCTGATTTTTGTAATATTACGTAAATGAAAAAAGGCAGTCCTAGAGGTCTGCTTTATGTGGGAATTAAATGACAGATCCTGATCAAAGATAACTCCAAGATTCCTGACAGTGGTGCTAGAGGCCAATGTAATGCCATCTAGAGTAGCTATATCTGTAGACATTAAGTCTCTAAGGTTTTTGGGGCCAAGTACAAGAATTTCGGTTTTCTCTGAGTTTAACATCAGAAAATTGCAGCTCATCCAGGATTTTATGTCTTTAAGACATGTTTGTAATTTAGATAATTGATTAATTTCATCGGGTTTGATCGATAGATATAACTGCGTATCATCTGCATAACAATGAAAGTTAATGGAGTGATTTCTAATAATATCGCCTAAAGGGAGCATATATAAAGTAAATAGTATTGGTCCAAGTACAGAACCTTGTGGAACTCCATGACTAACTGTAGTATTTATTGAAGATTCATCATTCACGTGTACAAACTGTGAACGATCTGATAGATATGACATAAACCAGCTTAGTGCGGTTCCTTTGATGCCAATTTCATGCTCGAGTCTCTGTAAAAGAATACTATGATCAATGGTGTCAAAGGCAGCACTAATATCTAATAATACAAGTACAGAGACAAGTCCATTGTCAGAAGCAATCAAAAGGTCATTATTAACTTTAACCAGAGCTGTCTCTGTGCTATGATGAACTCTAAATCCTGACTGGAAATCCTCGAATAAACTATTGTTGTGTAGAAAGTCACACAATTGTTTGGCGACTACTTTCTCCAGAATTTTAGACAGAAAGGGGAGATTAGAAATCGGTCTATAGTTGGCTAAAACCCCAGGGTCAAGAGTGGGCTTTTTAAGAAGGGGTTTAATTACAGCTACTCTAAAGGACTGTGGTACATATCCTGATAATAAAGAAAGATTAATCATTTCCAGTAAAGAAGTGCCAATTAAGGGTACAATTTCTTTAAGCAGCCTAGTTGGGATGGGGTCTAACAGACAGGTTGATGACTTCGATGAAGAAATTATAGAAGTTAACTGATGAAGACTGACAGCAGAGAAACACTCCAAATACACATCTAAGTTTGCACCAGTCAAAGTGTCTGATGTTGGAGAGCCTGCGATACCTATTGAGGGCATTTGGTGACTAATTTTCTCTCTAATAGTAATCATTTTATTATAAAAGAAGTTCATGAAGTCATTGCTACTTAAGTTGATAGGGATACATGGCTCAATAGAGCTGTGACTCTCTGTCAGCCTGGCTACAGTGCTGAAGAGGAACCTGGGGTTGTTTTTATTTTCTTCTATTAGTGCCGAGTAAAAGGCTCCTCTGGCATTACGGAGGGCCTTTCTATAATTTTTAAGATTATTTTGTCATATTAAGCGATTTTCTAATAAATTGGAAGCGCGCCATTTCCTTTCTGATTTCCTTGTTTCTTGTTTTAAATGATGAGTTTGTTGGTTGGATAGGATATATACTTTTTTGATCCCGTGAGGGAAATTAGTTTCTCTGCATTTAACCCAATTTAACCGAATTAGTGAACACACAGCACACAGTGAACACACAGTGAGGTGAATCACACACTAACCCAGAGCAGTGAGCTGCCTGCCCAACCAGCCACCTCGGGGAGCAGTGAGGGGTTAGGTGCCTTGCTCAAGTGCACTTCAGCCGTGGACTGCTCGGGGATCGAACCGGCAACCGGCAACCCGGTTACAAGCCCGAAACCTTAACCAGTAGGCCACGGCTGCCAGACCACGGTGCTAGTTTCCTATGTTTTATTATTTTCTGTTTTCTAGGAGCGATAGAATCTAATGTTGATTGTAGAGAGCCTGCAGCACTATTAACAAGATTATCAATTTGGGAGTGACTAAAGTTAATATAGGACTCCGTTATATTCAGATATGGCATTGAATTAAACACTGATGCAATCTCCTCCTTAAATTTAGCTACAGCACTGTCAGATAGACATCTGCTGTAGGAAGTTTTGCTTAATGGCTTATAGTCAAATAATAGAAATTCAAAAGTTATTAAATAATGATCAGATAGGAGAGGATTATGTGGAAAAACTATTAAATGTTCAATATCCATGCCATATGATAGAACAAGTTCAAGAGTGTGATTAAAACAATGGGTTGGTTTATTCACACTCTGACAGAAGCCGATTGAGTCTATTAATGAGGTAAATGCGTTACTAAGGCTGTCATTTGTAACATCCACATGGACATTAAAATCACCTACAATAATTACTTTATCTGATTTAAGAACTAAACTTGATAGAAACTCTGAGAATTCAGATATAAAATCAGAGTACGGTCCAGGAGCGCGGTACACTATAACAAATAGGACTGGCTCCAGTGTTTTCCAGTTTGGGTGAGAAAGACTAAGAATAATGCTTTCAAATGAATTATAATTTAGTTTCGGTTTAGGGTCCATTAAAACCCCCGAATCATATATAGCTGCTACTCCACCTCCTCGGCCTGCGCCTTGGGGTATGTGAGTATTAATATGACTGGGGGGGGTGGATTCATTTAGGCTAACATAATCCTCATGGGACAACCAGGTCTCAGTAAGACAAAGCAAATCAATATCATAATCTGATATTAATTCATTCACTAGAACAGCTTTGGATGACAGAGACCTGATATTTAACAGTCCACATTTCATTCTTTTATGTTGTGCTACTGAGGAGTTGGTTTTAATTTTTATTAGGTTTTCATGGTTAACGCCTCTTGTTTTTATTTCTTTACATAATGTAGGCGGTCGGGGGACAGACACAGTCTCTATGGGGTGGTGGGTGGGGGACTGTACTAGAGGAAGCACAGAGAAGTGTGTTAAACAGCAACTCTGCTTCCTGGTCCCAACTCTGGACTGTCAGGTTTCAGAAATAAACTGCATCATATTCCTGGATAAGAGAGCCGCTCCATCCAACGTGGGATGGATGCCGTCTCTCCCAATCAAACCAGGTTTTCCCCAAAAAGGCTGCCAATTATCAATGAAGCCCACATGGTTTGCTGGACACCACCTGGACAGCCAGCGGTGGAAGGACGCCATGCGGCTATACATGACGTCACTGGTCACATTGGGCAGGGGTCCAGAGAAAACTACGGTGTCCGACATTGTTTTGGCGTATCTACACACCGATTCCACATTAATTTTAGTGACCTCCGATTGGCGTAATCGGGAGTCATTACCGCCGACGTGAATAACAATCTTATGATATTTACGTTTGTCTTTAGCCAGCAGTTTTAAATAGGATTCAACGTCGCCCGCTCTGGCCCCAGGGATACATTTGACTATGGCCGCTGGCTTCGCTAACTTCACGTTTCTGACTATAGAAGAGCCAATAACCAGAGTCTGCTCCTCAGCGGGTGCGTCGCTGAGTGGGGAAAACGGATTAGAAACGTGAATGGGCTGGTGGTGAGCCGTGGGTCCAGTGGTTTGCCGCTACGCTTCCCCCGGACAGTCACCCACTCTCCGTGGCTTCCCGGCTGCTCGGGGTCTACCGGGGGACGGCTAACTAGGGCTACCGCCGGCCGGCCCGCACAGACTACCGGAGACGGTGTGGTGCGGTACCGGGCCTCTAAGTCACTAATCCTCACCTCCAGCGCACTAAATAAACTACATTTAATACAGGTACCATTATCACTAAAAGAGGTGGAGGAGTAACTGAACATTTGGCACACTGAGCAGGACAGAGGAGCAGAGGAAGAGGGAGAAGACATCGCTAACTGCTAATGCTTAATGTAACTAGCGTGTGAAGACTTAAAATAGCGACTTGTCGCTATTTTAAGTTTAAAATGTTGAAGCGGGTAAATAACCGCTGTAACGAGTAAAACAAATGTATATTCAGCGTTCACCGACAGCTACAACACCAAACAGTGTACACACAGAGCAAGAGGTAGACCGGAAATTAGTCGATGCTTACCGCAACAGCGAATGAACTGATCATCAACAATAGGTAATCAATAATGAACCGATCATCAACAATAGGTAATCAATAATGAACCGATCATCAACAATAGGTAATATATATTAACTGATTATATATTATATATATTAACTTAATTAACGGATGTGTTTTCACTTTTGCTCGCGATGAGATGAGATGATGATCATAAACTACAACCCACACAGAGACACTGAGAAACCAGACATGAACCCAAACCCAGGGAAGAGGTCCTCCTGGGTGAATGTGGTCCAGAAGGTGTGGATGTGTGTCAGTGTGTGTGAGGACCCTCCTACACCTGGGGACACTCTGTAGAAGGACAGAGAGCCAGCAGGCCGGTCCACATACACTCCTACTCTGGTGGAGACAGGGGGGGGGAGACGGATGTCTGTTCTACTACCGTTGTAATAGGCAGAGTAACGATCATCATCATGACAATAAAGACACCAGGACTTGTTGTTCCATCCAAACCCGCTGTCACCACCCCCTCCTCTCCTTTTGATTCCTCTGTATGTCACTCCTATATCAACAGCTCCTCTCCTCTCCACCTCCCAGTAACAGCGGCCAGTCAGACCCTCTCTACACAACACCTGGTCCCAGGAGTCAAATCTCTCTGGGTGACGAGGATAAGACTGATCCTCTTCAACCCTCATCACCTTCCTGTGGTCCTCAGACAGAGAGAGATGTCTGCTGGCTGTGTTTGGGTCCAGTGTGAGTCCACAGGCATCTGACGGGAGAACAAGACATGATTAGGGGCTGAAGGTCGGGTCCATTCCCGGTTTTCCGGTCCGGTACGGTGCACCAGCCTAAACCGGTTTGATTGGATGCGAACCGACTGAACCGGCATTTGTCATGAAGAGACCAATGAAAAGGTCTCCCAGATCCAACTTGTATTGTGTTAGTAATCAGCAGGATGACAGGTGATGAACATGATGTGATGTTTAGTGGATGTTGATAGGAAATAAAAACCCGACGTGTCACTGAGTGGTTGAGTGTTGATCACTATCCTCTGTCCTCCTTCTCTAGTGGACCACAGGGTCGGGGACTTAAGAGTCAAGTGGACACCTAGTGGTCTCATCCGGTATACCGGTCTGGTGGCTTCATATCAAACCGCTTTGACTGTTTATACACCAACCATCATCATCATCATCATCATCATCATCATCATCATCATCTACACAAACATTACCATAGAATGATAAAAATATATCCTATGATAGGTACTATAGTGGAATAGTGTGCTGTGACTTTTATAAGCAATAGTATTTATAGTTTTTAAGATAATTAAAGTTAAAGTTCATTCAAATCCCATGTGTGTGTGTGAGTGGCTGTCTTTGCCAAAACACTGAAACCTACAAAAAAACAACAACAGCCTCATAATAAGTTTGATAATATTAACAATAACAATCATTTTTATAAGAGAATACACATAATAATTATGACTAATAGTGTTAGTATCATGATTATTATGATATAGTATGTCTAATAATAACAACAATACTCCTAATAATCCTCATTATAACAATACTATTGGATTTAGTTATTTTATTGCCACCTAGTGGAGTGAGGGAGAGACAGCAGGTTTTCAATACATTTCTAACACACATCTCCTCATCTCCATCATCTCCGCCTCTACGTTGAAACCACCAAACTGTGAGTCACTTGATGCGCTGCGTTGGAGCTCGCCCTATACTGGCTCAGAAAACACTTTAAGACCACTACACAGTTTATACAAGGAGGATTCATTGTGATTGTTAATATTATTATAAGATACATGAGGTCTTCATTCCCAGTAGGATTTGAATGAACGGACGTCACCTACTGCTGTGTGGATGGATGTGGTGGAATATATGAACTATACACCACATCAAATATATCAGCTGCTATGACATATAGTTCATTAAACAAGCTTTGTATAAAGTATTTGCACCTAGAAATAGCTCCCTTCCTCTCTCCAATTAAAAGGTGTTAAGTTAGTTAGCATTGGCATCTCCACTGTAGACAGGAAGTGTGGTACTGAGGCCATGCATCTCCTCACTTCTCTCTTGTGCAGATCCCTTAGTGGTCTTGTGTCCTTGCAGACATGTCCACTTCCCCCCATAGTGTAATGCAAATGAACCTGGCCTTGGCCATGGCCAGGTCACTCCCCTAACCTTTTGTTTCCCTTGTTGTTACTGCCCACGATGTGAAAGTGTCCCTCTAAGAGTCATGTCCACCCATTGTCTCTCTGAAGAGGTTAATGCTCCCATGTGTCTTCCCATGATCATGACTTAAATCAAATACTTGAACTTGGACTTCAATGAAGTGTCCATCTAAATAGTGAGTGTGTGTTGTGATGAATAGCAACGTCGGAAACACATTTTAAAATAGGCTATATTTGGACAAATTGACTCCGTATTTGGGATCTACGTTGTTACTTTCTCGCCTGAAATGTTTTTAAAACTTAATAAAGTGACATATTAACGGCCGTACAACGAAAAGTGGAGTCAGCCTTTTAGGGCCGGAGGTTATGCTAAACGTAACAATGAGTTGTAAATTCGGGTGCATGCAAAACGACAACAGTGAGCGTATGAGATGGAGGACAGTCTGCTAAATTCAGGGGTTTATGTATCCAGCATGAGTAGGGATGCTGATCTCGAGTCTGATCATTACTCATAATGAAAGGTAAATGACTGACTGCATTAACTTACACTGACGGACTTGCATGACTACATTACATGTGTGGTTTCTTCATGGATCAATGTGTTTAAGTAGAATGGAATCAGGTCCCATGTTATGAACATAGTGTGTGATTATGGACGGCGGCAGTGTGGCAACATGGGGGGGGGGAATAGTGCGTGTCGGTGGGGTGAGGGCCCTTTTTTTTGTGCTTGAGCCCCTGCCCCCCAAAATGTGTGTGCAGGCCCTGGTCAGCGCCGTCCACGCGGACCACCGTATCCGGTGTCCCGCCGTTTCTACCCAACATACTGGTGGAAAACGAGCTCCGTCGGTTTGGCAAACTGGCCAGCGGACTCCGAGCAGTCAGTCTGGGACGTAAGGATCCCAAACTGAAGCATGTTCGGTCTGTGAGGTGGCGGCAGGTGTTCATGTTGCTGGACTCACCCACACAGACACTGGAGGAGGTGTCCCTCAGAGTCCAACACGGAGACGGGTCACACGTGGTGGACGTACGGCCCGTAAGCCCACCCGCTTCCCGGTCACCTCACTCCGTGCTCACACAAGCAGGTCAACTAGCGGCAGCTTCACCGTCGCATTAGTGTGATTGTTTTAGACGTCTGCTTTGCGTCTTACAAGCAGCCTTGCTTTTAGGAGGCAGCAGCGCTGTGTGTCCCCTCCTGCGCCGAACGCCTCGTGTGTCCCGATGAACGCGTACAGCTCTGTGGCCACTGCCCCCTTTTCCCGCCCGCGATATTGTTTATCCCACTATGGCCACGCCAAGCACCGCCCCACCCTGCTCCTGATTGGTTGAGCTGTGCTCTGTGCTCTAACATTGTTTACTGCGCCTGCTAATCCTAACCCTAACCATAACCATAACCCTAACCCAAACCCTAACCCTAACCCTAACTATATCTTCAACACTTGTAAACTGAGCGGTCGTTGAGATTAAAGAATCTTCTAGCTTGCTGGGCGCAGTAGAACCAATCAGGCTAGAGTCGAGAGCACAGCTCAACCAATCAGGAGCAGGGTGGGGCGGTGCTTGGCGTGGCCATAGTGGGATTCGTAATTTCGCTTCCTGCCCTGCTCGGCCACCCACTCCCCCCCCCCCCCCCCCCCCCACTGCCTTAATGATCGGAGACTCTATAGTCCGTAACATCCGCTTCGCAAACGCTGTTTTCCCGGAGCCACCACTTCTGACATCCTGAAGAAAGTCCCCGACCTCCTGTACTCATGATCCCCCCCACAGTCACAACAATCCCACTCCGCTGCGGCTCTAAGGACACAGCCCGGCAACAGTCACACAGTTGACAAAAGCGGACTTCATCAGCCTTATTAAAATACTGAACAGCTGTGGAAAAAACGTTTTTTGTTGTTGTCTCCGGACCAATCCCCACGTTAGGGCGTGGTTCGGGGCGCTTTAGCCGGATCCTTTATTTACACACCTGGCTCCAGTCTGCCTGCAGAGAACACAACATTGGCTTGCTCCACAACTTTGACCTGTTCTGGAACCGTCCCTCCCTGTATGGCAGAGACGGCCTCCATCCAAATACGCTTTAACTTGCAGCACGCGGCCAACCACGCGTGCAATGGACTATCATCATCATCCAATCACCAACCTGACTCCTTATCCCTGCCTACGTCTAAAATAAGCGCCGTCCCATCACCAGCTCAGCGCAGGCGCAGCTCCGTTTTGCAGAATGATCGTACCACTATCCGGTCCTGTCCTTTTCCTATTCCTGTCCGTGTCACCGACAGACACCACTGTCCTGCCATCAGAGGCAGAGGTAGAGATAACTCTTTATTAATGATCAATCATGTTCAATATTCACTGTTCAGTCACCACGGACCATATGCTCTCCTCCTCTCCTCTGGCATGGAGTGAAACTGGGGAACCTGCGGCCTCTGAGCCGGGCCGCCCCGTTAGCTGTTCACCCGGAACCGCCAGCTCCTGCAAGGTTCGGCTGGTTAATGGCAGATCTATTGTTAATACATCTTTTATCCGTAAGCACTTCTTTAAATCACAGGAACTGGATTTCCTTTTTGTCTCCGAGACTTGGCTGACTGTTGGGGAGTCCAGTGCCTTCACCGAACTGCTACCTGATGGGTGTTGTTATGAACTCTCCTCGGACGTTAGTATATGACGTTATTCCCATGATGCTTTATGAATAAATACAACACAACAGTAGTCCCTTACATGCACACAATAAACACAAGGACTAAAATAATACAAGTAGCAGACGTTACAAATCCTCAACAGGTGCACATCTCTTTAATAACTGACCATGTTGTGCTGCCGTGTTCCCAACACAACACAAGGATCAATATTCACTTTAAAGTCCTTCACAACATGAACATCATTAGCTTTTCCCATAGACCACATTTATGAATATAATATTAATCTGCTTTAAATCAGGTTACATGTTAGGCTCATCAAAAATAAAAACTGATATCTGAACTCCTCAGGACAAAAATGTTGTAAAAATATCAAACACATTGTAGTACAAATTGTATTTTTAGTTTCAACATCAATCAATACTTCAAATACATTTCAAATTAGAAATTCAATCTTTGTGAAAGCTGCTTAGTTAACCCTATGGAAGATCTTAAAGTCACTTCCTTTCATGGTGAAAAATATATCCATAGATTTGATAAAGGAAAAGGTTGTAGCTTGCTCATGAATATTCATTTCTCTGATAGGCTGAGAAGCGACCTGCCATGTGGGGGTAATCAATACAATACAGAACCGATCATCAACAATAGGTAATCAATAATGAACCGATCATCAACAATAGGTAATCAATAGAATAATGAACTGATCATCAACAATAGGTAATCAATAATGAACCGCTAATCAACAATAGGTAATCAATACAATAATGAACCAATCATCAACAATAGGTAATCGATACAATAATTAACTGATCATCAACAATAGGTAATCAATAATTAACTGATCATTAACAATAGGTAATCAATACAATACAGAACCGATCATCAACAATAGGTAATCAATAATTAACCGATCATCAACAATAGGTAATCAATAATGAACCGATCATCAACAATAGGTAATATATATTAACTGATTATATATTATATATATACGTATATTAACTTAATTAACGTGTTTTCACTTTTGCTTGCGATGAGATGATGATGATCATAAACTACAACCCACACAGAGACACTGAGGAACCAGACCTGAACCAAAACCCAGGGAGGAGGTCCTCCTGGGTGAATGTGGTCCAGAAGGTGTGGATGTGTGTCAGTGTGTCTGAGGACCCTCCTACACCTGGGGACACTCTGTAGAAGGACAGAGAGCCAGCAGGCCGGTCCACATACACTCCTACTCTGGTGGAGACAGGGGGGGGGAGACGGATGGATATTGAACTACCGTTGTACCAGACAGAGTAACCACCATCATAACAATAAAGTCTCCAGGACTTGTTGTTCCCTCCAAGCCTGCTGTCATCACCCTCTCCTCTCCTTGTGATTCCTCTGTATGTCACTCCTATACCGACAGTTCCTCTCCTCTCCACCTCCCAGTAACAGCGGCCAGTCAGACCCTCTCTACACAACACCTGGGACCAGTAGTCAAATCTCTCTGGGTGGTCAGGATAAGACTGATACTCTCCAACATCCGTCACCTCCCTGTGGTCCTCAGACAGAGAGAGACGTATGTGGGCTGTGTTTGGGTCCAGTGTGAGTCCACAGGCATCTGACGGGAGAACAAGACATGATTAGGGGCTGAAGGTCGGGTCGATTCCCGGTTCTCCGGTCCGGTCCGGTGCACCAGCCTAAACCGGTTTGATTGGATGCAAACCGACTGAACCGGCATTTGTCATGAAGAGACAAATCAAAAAGTATCCCAGATCCAACTTGTATTGTGTTAGTAATCAGCAGGATGACAGGTGATGAACATGATGTGATGTTTAGTGGATGGTGATAGGAAATAAAAACCCGATGTGTCACTGAGTGGTTGAGTGTTGATCACTATTCTCTCTCCTCCTTCTCTAGTGGACCACAGGGTCGGGGACTTAAGACTCAAGTGGACACCTAGTGGCCTCATCCGGTATACCGGTCCGGTGGCTTCATATCCAACCGCTTTGACTGTTTATACACCGACCATCATCATCATCATCATCATCATCATCATCATCATCATCATCATCATCATCATCATCATCTACACAAACATTAACACAGAATGATAAAAATATATCCTATGATAGGTACTATAGTGGAATAGTGTGCTGTGACTTTTAAAAGCAATAGTATTTATAGTTTAAGATAATTAAAGTTAAAGTTAATTCAAATCCCATGTGTGTGTGAGTGGCTGTCTTTGTCAAAACACTGAAACCTACAAAAACGTATAAACTGCATCTACTCCCACAGTATTAACACTACATACACATTTTATACATCAAAATGTTCAGGATGATGAGCTCATTGATCGTATGAAATATCGAAGCAATAATTTACATACTTTTCAAGATATTAAACTTTTAAATACACAT
Organism: Merluccius polli; assembly: GCA_030340625.1. Lineage (NCBI taxonomy): Eukaryota > Metazoa > Chordata > Actinopteri > Gadiformes > Merlucciidae > Merluccius > Merluccius polli. The sequence continues at coordinate 176,673 of JAOPHQ010000579.1, forward strand.
ACATTGTCATCAACTAAACAAACTGAGCTCACATACAGGCTGGAAATGAAGTGTTAATACCATAGAACTGGTTCATACATACTATACGTACATGTACACATACATACGTACACAGGCTGGAAATGAAGTGTTAGTACCAATAGAAATAGTATTCTAGTTCAAATCTAATATGAAATTATTGTATCATTAATCATGTTATTGTAATTATAATGTTATCTCTAATATAATAACATGCATTAAATCATTATAATAGCAACAATAATAGCATTTTATCATGTTCTGAATATAAATAATTACTAGGATTAATAATGTTAGTAATAGCATAATAATTATGTTATCTTATGTCTAATATAATAATGATAGCAACAATAATAATAATACCCAATAATATATTAATAATAACTTCAAATATATAATTTAAAACAGCCTTATAAGTTTGATATTAATACAAATAATAATATAAATAATAATAAAAAACAATCATTTTTATAATAGAATACACATAATAACTATGATTAATATTGTTAATATCATGATTATTATGATATGATTATGTCGTAAAATAATAACAATACTCCTAATAATCCTCATTATAACAATACTATTGGATTTAGTTATTTTAATGCCACCTAGTGGAGTGAGGGAGAGACAGCAGGTTTTCAATTCATTTCTAACATGCATCTCCTCATCTCCATCATCTCCGCCTCTATGTTGAAACCACCAAACTGTGAGTCACTTGATGCGCTATGTTGGAGCTCGCCCTATACTGGCTCAGAAAACACTTTAAGACCACTACACAGTTTATACAAGGAGGAGTCATTGGGATTGTTAACAATATTATTATAAGATACATGAGGTCTTCATTCCCAGTAGGATTTGAATGAACGGACGTCACCTACTGCTGTGTGGATGGATGTGGTGGAATATATGAACTATACACCACATCAAATATATCAGCTGCTATGATATATATTTCATTAAACAAGCTAATAAAGTATGTGCACCTAGAAATAGCTCCCTTCCTCTCTCCAATTAAAAGGTGTTAAGTTAGTTAGCAATGGCATCTCCACTGTAGCCAGGAAGTGTGGTACTGAGGCCATGCATCTCCTCACTTCTTTCTTGTGCAGATCCCTTAGTGGTCTTGTGTCCTTGCAGACATGTCCACTTCCCCCCATAGCGTAATGCAAATGAACCTGGCCTTGGCCTTGGCCAGGTCACTCCCCTCACCTTTTGCCTCCCTTGTTGTTACTGCCCACGATGTGAAAGTGTCCCTCTAAGAGTCATGTCCACCCATTGTCTCTCTGAAGAGGTTAATGCTCCCATGTGTCTTCCCATGATCATGACTTAAATCAAATACTTGAACTTGGACTTCAATGAAGTGTCCATCTAAATAGTGAGTGTGTTGTGATGAATCAAACTAAACAGACACTTACACTTCTTTAGAGCTGGTTTCAGCCTCCCCACTCCACCATGCTCCACACTGGGGGGGAAACACAGTGAGAGCAGCATGTTGGCTTTAAACATGGAAACATTCACCTTCATCATCTGCTGGATCATCACTTTCTACACAACATGAGTTACAGTTACACTTCATCTAGCAGGCGGTTGAACCCTTGGAGGAGACATTGTCTCACTGAGTGGTGAGCTGTCCTCTCCATACCTGAGAGTGTCCAGTCTCCAGCCTGGATCCTCCAGTCCAGCAGAGAGCAGCGTAACTCCTGAGCCTCCTGCAGGGTGATTGTAGCTCAGGTCCAGCTCTCTCAGATGGGAGGGGTTGGAGCTCAGAGCTGAGGCCAGAGAAGCACAGCCTTCCTGTGTGACCATGCAGCCAGACAACCTACACACACACACACACACACACACACACACACACACACACAAAGTTATTCTTATTAAACAAATCTATATTTAGGCGTGTGATTTCTAACTTTAATGGATGTAAATCTGTTAGATGTCTTCTGATGAGGAGCCTTGTGGTGGGACTGTTTGCACATTGAGTCCAACTGACCTGAGAGTCTCCAGTCTACAGTGTGGACTCCCCAGTCCAGCAGAGAGCAGCTTCACTCCTGAATCCTGCAGATCATTGGTACTCAGGTCCAGCTCTCTCAGACTAGAGGAGTTGGAGCTGAGAACTGAGGCCAGAGCTTCACAGCAGAACTCTGACAGATGACAGACATTCAGCCTGCACACAAAATAAACAGGAACATGTTAGGAACTGTGATGAAATGTTTTATTCATGTCAATGAATCAGATCTTTAAACCATAACTATGTGGTGGAAAATGTTGAATATTATTGTTTTATTGTTTTTGTTGTCTGTAAATATTTGTATATTATTATAACATTTATATTCTAGTATTATGTATGTTGTGTTGTGTGTATTGTAATACATGTTATTAGTGAACCTACAGAGATGTTTTGTATATTATTATAACTTTTATATTCTAGTATTATGTATATTGTGTTGTGTGTATTGTAATACATGTTATAAGTGAAACTACAGAGATGTTTTGTATGTTATTATAACTTTTATATTCTAGTATTATGTATATTGTGTTGTGTGTATTGTAATACATGTTATTAGTGAACCTACAGATATGTTTTAGAGTCTTTAAACACTGGCAGCAGCCTCAGAAGAGCCTCCTCTGAAGCAGAGTATTTCTTCAGGTCAAACACGTCCAGCTCCTCTTCTGATGTCAGTAAGATGAAGACCAGAGCTGACCACTGAGCAGGGGGGAGAGATGCTGTGGAGAGACTTCCTGATGTCAGGTACTGTTGGATATCCTCCACTAGAGAACGGTCGTTCAGCTCATTCAGACAGTGGAACAGATTGATGCTTCTCTCTGGAAAGAGATCTCCACTTATCTTATCCTTGATGTAACGGACTGTTTCCTGATTGGTCAGTGAGCTGCTTCCTGTCTTTCCCAGCAGACCTCGTAGAAGAATCTGATTGGTCTCCAGAGAGAGGCCCAGGAGGAAGCGGAGGAACAAGTCCAGGTGTCCGTTCTCACTCTGTAAGGCCTTGTCCACAGCACTCTGGCAGAGGAGGGAGACGGAGACGTTGGGTTTCTTTCTAACAAGAATAGACCGCTTGGGTCGTGGTTGTTGTTGTGAGAGCAGATTGACACCAGTTTTGATGAAGGACCGAAAGACATTAAGGGCAGCCAGAAACTCCTGGATGCTGAGATGGACAAAGCAGAAGACCTTGTCCTGGTACAGCCCACACTCCTCTTTAAAGATCTGGGTGAACACTCCTGAGTACACTGAGGCGGCTCTGATATCGATGCCACACTCTGCCAGGTCTGCCTGGTAGAAGATCAGGTTGCCTTTCTCCAGCTGGTTAAAAGCCAGTTTTCCCAGAGAAACAATGATCTCCCTGCTCTCTGAACTCCAGTGTGGATCTGTTTCAGCTCTCCCATGATACTTCCTGTCCCCCTGTATGGACTGAACCCTCAGGAAGTGGATGTACATCTGAGTCACAGTGTTGGGCATCTCTTCTCCACTCTGGGATGTTGTGAAGAGGTCCTCCATAACTGTATCAGTGATCCAACAGAAGACTGGGATGTGACACATGATGTGGAGGCTTCGTGATTTCTTGACATGGGAGATGATTTTCCTGGCCAGCGTCTTATCACTGAATTTCTTCATAAAGTATTCCTCCTTCTGTGGGTTGTCAAACCCTCTCACCTCTGTCACCATGCCAACACACTCAGCAGGGATCTGATTGGCTGCCGCAGGGCGTGTGGTTATCCAGATGCGAGCGGAGGGAAGCAGGTCGCCCCTGATGAGGTTTGTCAGCAGCACGTCCACCGAGGTCGGCGCTGTGACATCAGTCCAGATCCGGTTGTTCTGGAAGTCCAGAGGAAGTCGACACTCATCCAGACCATCCAAGATGAAGACAACTTGGAACCGCTCGTATCTGCAGATTCCTGCTTGCTTGGTCTCAACAAAGAAGTAATGAAGAAGTTCAACCAAGCTGAACTCTTTCCCTTTCAGTAAATTCAGCTCTCTGAAAGTGAAGGGAAATGTGAAGTGTATGTCGTGGTTGGCTTTGCCTTCAGCCCAGTCCAGAGTGAACTTGTGTGTTAAGACGGTTTTACCAATGCCGGCCACTCCAGTTGTCATTATCGTTCTGATTGGTTGATCTTGTCCAGGTAAGGGTTTAAAGAGGTCTTCACATTTGATTGGTGTTTCCTCCTTGGCTGGTTTCCTGGAAGCGGTTTCAATCAGTCTGACCTCATGTTCCTTGTTGACGTCTCCACTGCCTCTCTCTGTGATGTAGAGCTCTGTATAGAAGTCATTCAGATCGGTTGGCTGTCCTGCTTTAGCGATTCCCTCAAACACACGCCTGAACTTCTCCTTCAGATGAGACCTGAATTTACGTTGGCACTCGACAGCAACAGTTCCTAAATGAGAAAACAACAGAAGACATCAGTTAATGGATGGTGCCGTCAAACGTCAATATTTCCTGTTAAATTATATTTATTGATTCATTACTTGACTACTTGAACATATTTCAGGATTATTTTGATATTTCCACAGCAATATGATTGGTGTAATGACAGTAGTAGTATTATAAATGTCTTATAACCTGCTAAGTAGAGACAGTGTTGCATCTCTTCCACTGAGTTATTCTGCTGTTGATCTGCACTATATTCTTTAACATTATTTAACCTGATATCCCCACAATAACCCTACATATCTGGATCAAACCATTCAACCTGATAGACCCACAATAACCCTACATATCTGGATCAAACCATTTAACCTGATACCCCCACAATAACCCTACATATCTGGATCAAACCATTTAACCTGATACCCCCACAATAACCCTACATATCTGGATCAATCCATTTAACATGATAGACCCACAATAGAAATCTCCTATGATCTAATTTAGTTCAGTTCACACTTTTCAGAAATGTGGAAAGTGTGCTTCGTCTTCTCAGTCTCTTCTTTTCAAATTAAAATTCTCCTTTGTTTACAAATTAAGAGACTTCTCCTTTGAAACTAACAGTCTCTTCTGCTTCAAAAAAAATCTTTCTTTTCAAAATAAGAGTCTCTTACTGGTCTGTTTCAAAATAAGTGTATCTTCCCTGTTTTCAAAATAAGAGTTTCTTACTGCTCTGTTTCAAACTAAGAGTCTGTTACTGGTCTGTTTTCAAAAGAAGAGTCTCTTACCGCCCCACAGTGTGTCGGCCAGTTCCTCCTGGTTCATCTCCATCAGGCAGAGCTTTGTGATGTCTACCACTCCCTCTATGGCGCGCCTCCTCTGCTTCTCTTTCTTACCGTCCTCCTCCTCCCTCTGACTCTCTGAGCATTGTGGGTAATCTGGGAAGAGACCCCTCCAGAGCTTCTTCAGCTCCTTGTCTAGAAAAGCGTGTGCGTCCTCCTCAGCCCTCTGGAGCAGAACAAACATCAATGAGAACTTGACTCTGAACTCACTGAGGACATCAGAAGCATCTGTCCTAGATTCACGTCCCGCTGGTCTACAGAGGGAAGCCTGGAGACCATCAGCACCACAAGAGATGCTTTCTAATGTTCATGTAGAGCTGGAGTCAAATGTCTTGTTGGACCTTTACACACCTGGGGCCTCATGTACAAAGCTTGCTTACGCACAAAAAAGCTGCGTAAGCCACTTCTCACGCAAACGTTCGGATGTACAAAGACTGACTTGACGTGAAAAAGTGCGGTTCTCCACGCAAACTAAATGCCTTGCTTACGCACATTTCTGCTGCATTTTGTCAGTTGGCGGCACATAGAGGCAATGCAGCGCAACAACATTAAGCTACGCGATCACGAGTCATGAAGTAATATTGCAGTATGGGGCTAGTAAAAAGTGGATTTGTACGTCGGGCTGCACTTCAATCATGCGTTATTGTTGTTGAGAGGCATAATGTGACACCGTTGTAGATATTAGGCTAAACTTAAACAGACACATAAAATTAAATTGTCAATATTGGAATTAAAAGTAAATTAAAAGGAAGCCCAAGCTATATTATTTTCAGTGACGACTTGTTTATTAAACGTTACATATTTTCAGGGCCACGCATGACATCTGGCCTAATGGATCTCTCTCCACGCATTTGTCGTGAAATTCTTGACTGCAATATCATTATTTGATGTTGCGTGGAGTAAGCACAAGCCATTGTTACTTAAAATCAATCCATCAATGAACCAGTCGGCAATTTCTAATTATGTACATATTATTGACACCTTGGGTGTATGGGGACAACCTATCGTCAGCATGCATCCAAATTAATGAGAATATAAAAGCAAGCACAAAATTGCAATAATCGAGAGGTTGACAATGGCAGTCTTGGCCTTGTTAGAAGATATTGCGAATGGTCGCATTCGAAATGAACGGGTGTCACGATGATGACTGGCTTATCAGCCGATTCAGATTTCCAAAAGCTATATCCTCTTGGAAATCTACTGAGTTGGGCCCGGGTTTGGAGAGGCAGACGGCGAGGAGTCACGCATTGCCAGTTCCAATACAAGTCCTGACTACGCTTGGTTTTCTAGGGGACTGTACGATATTTACCGGGGGGGGAGGGCCGGTCGTCAGGGGGGGAGGGCCTAGGATAATTTTTTTAAGCCTTAGGGGAGGGCCCAGGAGAATATTTTTGGCCTGGGGGGAGGGCCGAGGAAAATTATTTTATGGGGGGGCAATCGTCATGACTCATGCCGAGTTCGATGTTTAAATGAAAGATAGGATAGCCTGTAAGGAAGTGAACGTCTCCTTTACCATAACCATAACCCTTTTTGGAGTGAATTGTTTCACAGTAGACTGCGGACGCTGTAGACTCTGCTCTGCGAGCGGACGCTGTAGACTCTGCTCGTCTCATACCACCGCGAACGGGTTTATGAGACCCCAGATCGTTTCACACAGACGCGGGAGGGTACCTTTGGCGTCAGTATCCAGGGCTTAATTTGGGCCGGAACACGCCGGAATATGTTCCGGCACCTCCAAAGGTGGATCCGGCACCTTTTTTATTTTTTTATTCCCCCCCCCCCCCCCCCCCCCCCCCCCCCCCGCCGTCAGTGGTTACGATCGCGCAACCCCGTCAACCCCCCCCCATCAGTCCGCGGTCCCCCCCCCCCCCCCCCCCCTCCCGTTGACAATCACGAACACCCCCCCCCCCCCCCACACCCACCCCCGGGCGTGACAAATCGTCGGTAGGCCTATATTACGAGTTGGGATGAGATCGGGTTGTCTGCCGAAACCGTCAAGTCTAAATCATGCGATAGGCGCGCACGATGACATCCTCACAGCATGCACACGGGCTGTGTGTGGACTCGGGTCTGCGGCTGAGTCCGCGGCCGGGTCCGCGGGTCCGGTGCTGGGTCCGCGGCTGGCGGGTCCGTGCTCCCCCCCCCCCCCCCCCCCCCGTTGACAATCGCGCCGAATGTAGAGCATATTGTAATGCAGCGTTGAATGGATGAATAGCTTACATAAGGGTCCCCAGCACTTTTCAAACCACACTCAAGCTTATGGTTATTGTCCCCACCACTTCTAAAACCAAACTGACGCCACTGACCACATAGACCAAGAATCGCAGGGTGATCATTAGTCGCTCTTAGTCACAGTAGTTTGTGTTTTGTCTTATAATAGCCTATAAGGTACAATGTCAACAGCCAAGTTGTGAAATTATTGGGGGAGTCTCGTAACATTGATAAAAGCAGGCTTGTCCCCATTCTCAAGTTCAAGGCACAGCGTGGCATAAACCCCTGCTCTTGCTGCGTGTGTACCCGTGTGTGTGTATGTGTGCTTATGTGGCCGTTTTAACCTTGTAAACGTCATTTTCCGACCAATTTTATTTGATTCACGTAGCGGGGAGGGCCTAGGAGAATTTTTTTGAGCCGGGGGGAGGGCCCCGGAAAAAAAAAAAATTACCAGGGGGGAGGGCCAGGCAGAACAATTTTAACCCGATCGTCTGGCGACCGGCCCTCCCCCCCCGCTAAATATCGTACAGTCCCTAGCAACAGGATCATTCCAGAGGGAATTGGCTGACCGGTCAGGAATGAGTCAGGGCTCCGAGCCTCTCCATTGCGGCTGTTTTAAACGGGATCATCCGCATCTCAGCCAGGTATATACGGTTATGATGCAGTAAACCAAGCACACATCAAAGCGCAATTTGCAGAGATAGCCGATTTTCCCAATGTAATCGGAGCGATCGACTGCACACACATTGCAATAAAGGCGCCATCTGAAGGGGAATATGCGTACGTGAATAGGAAACACTTTCATTCCTTAAACGTGCAAATAATCTGTGATGCCCAAATGCGCCTTACGAATATTGTGGCAAGGTGGCCTGGGTCAACCCATGATTCATTCGTCCTGACTAACAGCTCGGTTGGGAATAGGTTTCGAACTCGGCAGCAGTTAATAGCAAGAATATAAAAAAGGTAAACGGAGACAACATTCATTTTAACTAGTTATTTTAATGTTTCATTAATGTCTTTTAAGGCCCCAGTTATTTGTTGCAGCAGGTTGGAATTAATATAATTAATGCCCTTGATTCTCTTCCTTTCTCCATTATCTCCTTTCTCCTAACAAGCGCACTACTGCAGGCCTATTTATACTAATTAGCATATTAAATGAGGGAGGAGACAGGGCGGAGAGTCGGGCTCGTGCACGTGCGCTCAATTTCACGTCAATTGGGATGTACAAAGAGAATCTGCGCGAAATTGTGCTTACGCAAGGATTGATACATCCGGATTTATTTGTGCGCAGCAGCTTTCCAGATTTGGGCGTCCGCAAAGTTTTAGTAAGAAATCCACGCAAGTCTTAGTACATGAGGCCCCAGGATCAGCTCTGTTGGATACTGCTTTACAGACTGAGCACTGGTAACCTTTGACCTCTCCTGGTGTCGTCTGTGGAGAAGACACACACACACACACACACACACACACAAACGTATATTTCTCCTGTCTTGTAAACATCAGTTTCAGTAGAGTCTGATAACAACCAACTGGTCTGTTTTCATCGTCTGTTTGAAACTCCTACCTCTCCTCTCTGGAGGGGCGGCCATCTTTAAATTGAGGAGGATGATGCATGGACCGGTCACTCTTCATGGAGACAGAGCTGGGTCCAGGGGAGTCTGCTCTCTCCTGCTGGACTCTTCTAGAAAAAAAAGAACCAGGATTTATGGATGTTCGATGCGGATGACCGCTTTGGTCAGCTTATTGGAGCAGGATGAAGTCGAACATGGTCCAGTTCTTGATTTGAATCTGAACACATCCAAGACCAAAGAAGTGATTTGAGATTTTAGACGTGATGCTCCACCACCCACTCTATCTAGGATCAGAGCAGATTGATGGAGTAGAAGTATCTTGGTCTTATTCTTCTCCCCTTATTCTTATTCTATTTATTTTTGTACTTGATTTTTTGATCGTAAACATTAATATATACCATTTTAAACAGTTTCTAAAATAATAGAAACCTGTCCCAACACTGCTCATAGTTAATGGTTTTAATAAAGAAGGGTTTTTAATAATGACTGTATTTAGCAGCTGTTTCATTTAAACGAAGGCACAAGATACCAAAAACCTCTACCTACGAATAATAACAGGTTGGACATTTAATAACCATGAATACAACAGGCAGCCACCTTTTTCCTTTTCTGGTGATCCTTCACCCACAATAGCACCTGTGTGATGTCTCTTTGGGTGAACAGCGCTGGTCCACAAAGCTCAAACCACCTCTTCGCTTTGGGATCATTGGAAGCAGTCTTCTGAAACTTTTAGGTTGCATAACCGAGTCGGACTCGGCCCGATAAGCAGATCTGAAAGCCACTGACGTCCACCTCCTAATATTGTAGTTTTGTCCTTTGTGTTACTAAAATAACGCATTCGTTTTAACGAATTGAAGCACTTCAGAAATTATTTTTTGAATTATACATCTGCTTCTTGTTTGTGTCGCGGTACAATATTGATATATTTTTGGGGTTTAATGTGTCTATATGGTCTGTGCTGTAAAACAAAGTGCCTCTAAGAGGATTACATTTTTCAAAGTCTAAGTCAAAAGATGATGCATCTTTATAATCTCTGATAAATCTCACCTCGTCTCAATAGACTGATTTCCATCTTTAAAGTTAAGAGGTATAATCATAGACCGGTCACTCTTCATGGAGACACAGCTGGGTCCAGGGGAGTCTGCTCTCTCTTGCTGGACTCTTCTAGAAATACAAGAACCAGGATTGATGGACATTTAATAAATGCTGTATTTGTATAATGTGTGATGAACCCTCACCTCTTCTCAATAGACTGATTTCCATCTTTAAAGTTAAGAGGTATAATCATAGACTGGTCACTCTTCATGGAGACACAGCTGGGTCCAGGGGAGTTTGCTCTCTCTTGCTGGACTCTTCTAGAAATACAAGAACCAGGATTGATGGACATTTAATAAATGCTGTATTTGTATAATGTGTGATGAACCCCCTACCTCAAAAGACAAACCATGATGCAGTTCAGCTTGGTAGTTTCGTTCCCCCCCCCCCCCCCCCCCGTTTGTTTTTGTCCACATGACCCACAGTCTTGTGTTAGACCTTCTCAATCGACTGATTTCCATCTTTAAAGTTAAGAGGTATAATTATAGACCGGTCACTCTTCATGGAGACACAGCTGGGTCCAGGGGAGTCTGCTCTCTCCTGCTGCTCTGGGCTTCAACACAACACACACACAGCTTTTACTCAGACTAATGATGGTGTGATGATATATCACTGCTGAGCTCTGAGATGGACAACAGTCACAGACAGTTAGAGATCCTCTTCTTACCTCTTAGCTCTGCTGTGGCGGCCATGTTCCCCAGACAGAGTGGTTTTAGAGGGAGGACCCCCCTCCTCTGTCTCCTCATCCATAGTAGACTGGAGACCTGGACACAAACAACTAATGAATCACTTTACTTGCCTTTTGAACTGAGATTATTAACTACATCATACTAAACCGTTATAGACGTCATAAACCCATCAATAATTAACCCAGAGACATAACCATACAGATTTATACAGTACATTAGATTGCTAAAAACCTTGGAGACTGTTACTGTGCTTAAACTAATACAAATGACTTGAATAAACTCATAGTACAATTAAAAGTACAGGATGTTTGAATCCAAACATTTCACTTTAGTGAACCAGAGTCCATATAAATCAACTGCAGGGTGAAACTAATTCTTAACATTATGACCCAAGTTCCTGAATTCAAACAGCTCACAGAGAAAGAGCAGCAAACACCTCACCTGGAAATGTGTTGTTTTACCAAGAAAACTGTAGTTTACCGATAATGTAAAGAAAATATAACATGTAGAAAACTGTACCTCATCTTCTACGTGATAAAAAACGTGTCACGCCCCATACAGTATAAAGTTATACAAGTACGAACGCAAGGGAAGCAAATGAGGTTTAAATGTCAAAATCAAGTCAATCAGGGGGGAAAAGAGATGAAAAGTGGATTTACCTTCAGGGCTCCTCACTGTGGAAGACAACGAAGAGCAAATGAGGAAGTAGACTTTGAACATCTGACTACCTCTGAAACCTTTATGATGGGGCGTGTTTGAAACGTTTCTAACATCACCGTAGTAGTCTACTGTCCAAGGTAGTGGGAGAGTATTCTAGATCAACTGGTGGGTCGTGACCCATAAGTGGGCATTGAGGGCGTTTTCAGTGGGTCCAAACCTTAATCTTTAGGAAGAAGCCCATGAATTAACTAACGTGTAATGTTAATTCACGTTTCAATGGCAGACTATTTCATTGAGTTCAGCCCCAAATGCCTTCATGCACATGTTTTGAACAGTACATGAAGGCATTGTCGATTACTGCAATGATGGTAAATATATATATTTTTGTTTTTGGGTCGTAACTTATTGACAAAGGACACATGCAGGTCCTGAGGCGAGACCAGTTGAGAACCGCTGTTCTAGATGATGAGAAATGATGTTTTCCTAAGCCTTTGCTGACACGGGAAGCAGGAAACTTCGCCAGGCAGATGTGCACAGATGTGACCGACCGCGACGCGGTGACCCCACATGGGAATGTAGTTCATCATTGATTAGTGTTTGTCTCTATAATTGTAGTTCTCTGAAAGTAATAATGATAAACTGATAAGCAAATATTGTGTGTGTGTGTGTGTGTGTGTGTGTGTGTGTGTTGCATCATTTATTCACTTCACATTCACTTTGCTTCCCGGAGAAATTACTCAGAAGGGCTGCTAGCACCTTCTGCTGGCTGAAATGTGTATATTTATAGGGAGTACATTAGCCTACGTTATGCTGTTGAATATAATATGAATATTAAAGGTGCTGTAGGTCAGATTTAAGAGCTATTATTTGAGTATTAATTTATTAGAAATGCCATAGCCATCCGTCAGCTAGTGAGTGAAATGTGCTGTGAGAATATCCATTTCGAGTTGACTGAAATAAGACCATTTTAGATTTGATACCACTTCCGCTCATTTCCCACCAATCAGGGCATCTCTTCCCTGATTGGTTCGGGGAAAACCCGTCTCGCCTGTCCCAGGTGAGTGACTGCAACACTTCTCAACGGTGGAGCAGCCTGCTATAGCCCTGAATCCGAATCCACTTCACTTAAATGAGCAGGTGCGTCGGTGTCATGCTGTGTGCTTTGAAGACATCTAATAACTAGACAACACGCGTGATCAATTTTCTACAAGAATATGATTTATTTTGCGTTGGTAGGCTTATAAAATATGTCTGTGTGTCCAGATGATGGGGACTGCATGGAGGGAGATCTGGGGGGGATGAATGGCTTCCACCGGTCAAGGCGTTCTGTGACCACAATGGTATAATCCACCGGCTCAGCCTGAGACGAAAGAGGCGTCCTGTTCTGCCTCTCAGATTCCACTATGGACTGGAGGAGGAGGACGCATGGCTCCAATTGGTCAAGGTTGTCCATGATGTGTGGGAAGCGTTTGAGCACTGTCACTGTCTGTCCCGTGCGATGAGGCGACCGAAGTGGACAGTTCAACAATATCCTCGAAGGACGATTCTCCTGCATGAAATTTGTTGAGGCGAAATCCACACTGACCACTGGCTGACCACATGCCGGATTGCATTTTTTAAGGAGTGAACAAGGCAGCCGGTAGTGTTTACTGCAAGAGGCACGAATGATCAGGCCTCCAAGTTCCTCCTCCTCAGCGTCCAGAAGAGGCTGGGACAGTCTTCCTGTGAGAGCAGTGGTTCCCATATGGTCAGGTCATCCCAGAGATGGTGAGGGGGGGACTCAGCCAGAAAGCCATGGTATTACCTCCTTACCCCAGATGTGAAGAGGGGCCCGGCAAAGCAGAATAATCAGCCGAATGTTTTCGGCGTTGGCAGCACGGATGTGAAATGGATGCATGAGCAATCATGGCACCCAGGATAAACCAGCTATCAACACACACACTCAGGAGAGAGAGCCACTGTCATGGCAGCACGTTACATCTGCTCGGCAAATACCAAAATCTTCAATAAACGCATTCTTCAACAAACTTCGACCTGTGTCCTGTGTCGGAGGGCCCCAGAAAAGCCACTAAGGTGGGGTGTGGTAGGAGCTACAGCTACACGGTGTATGGAAACAAATGGGATGTACTGCGTGTGCGTAATAGTGATGATGCCGTTGAGGGCTGCAGCCATAAACAGCTTAGTGAGGGCTGGGAAACGGCAACTATATCTGAAAAGTGCCGGTAGCCAGAAATCTGAGGGTGGAGAAGACTTGGACACCGCCAACAAGTTGGTGTGTAGTCTGGAAACACGCTCCTTTCTTCTTATGCAGCACTAGGGGTGTAACGGTATGAACATTTTACCTCACGGTTATTGTGATCAAAATGATCCCGGTTTTCGGTATTATCGCGGTATTTTTAAAAGTGTGTTCGATATGTTCAGAAAGCACCGATAGGCCTCTTATAATCAGGGGTGCACATAACTGGTACGCAAGTACGCATGCGTGCCCATAATCAGCGATGCGTAACGTCACTTGTGCCACTACAGCGCTTTTGCGTAACTCACCATCAGGTCATCAACATAAAACTACACGTGTATCTTGTACTACTTCTGCGTTTCCCCACCTGCAAAAAAAAAAAGGCAAACGGAGCGCTGTGTCAGCCTGTGTGCTCTGTGCACCGCGCGCACACTGGAGAACTGCGCAAAATCAGCTGATCGCAACGTCCGTTACTGTGAGACATCCGTGCTCATCCGTACTGTGAGACATCCGTTACTCGCTCCGTGGCAGTGACGGACTGGACCCCCCCCCCGTCAACAACTCCACCCGCGGTGGAATCGCCTTTATCATTATCGAAACGACGCTACGTGTACACAGTGCGCCTGCGCGGCAGAGACTCAGAGCGCTTCATCCGCGGAGACTCGGATGAAGCACTGGGAAGGATTTAAGCACACGGTTTTCACACCTCGGTGGATAACCGCGGGCGCGGTTATCCACCGCGATAATAATTTTATTTGAAATGAAAACGGTAATTGTTATTGACAAAAATGTTATCGCGGTTTACCGTTACACCGGTAACCGTTACATCCCTATGCAGCACACACATGTCTTCTAACTGCTAGATCTGAGTTCAATGACTTAAATTAGTTAATCAGATCAATTGCGCAATGCATTTAAAAACTAGAAAATTCCCTCTGGGGAAATTTTGAAAGGGCCACGGGGGCTACTGCCGGAGTGTGTACATTGTGATGAGATTCTTCAGAGATTTCAAACCATTAATACTAGTAACATTATGATATTATATAAAAGGAGCACACCTACAACAAACGTTCCTTTAGTCAAGTAATCAAGATAACTTATGGGTAAATGTCTCTTACTGTTCTTCTGCTGTCTTGATATTTTGTCATCGTCTTCCAAGATCTGTTGTCATCCTCCCTAAAATATTTAACACATTGTTCAGTAACGTTATCAAAGTGTTTAAGCATTTATTCACAGAGATACAAGGACACAACCTACATTAACCATTGTCATGCAATCAATGACAATGCAGGGGTAAATGTCTCTTACTTGTCTGTTGGGTTGCTGTCTTTAGCTGTGGTCCTCTGGAGGTCTTCTTCCTGGATCTGTGGCCATCCTCCCTAAAATATTTAAGATATTGGTCAATAACAGTACGCATTTATTCACACAGATGCAGACACACACCTACTTTGACCATTGACAGGAAATCAACGACAACCGCCAACACTGATCACTGCATGAGCAGCTTCAAAGTATAAATACGAACGCAGCTCAAGCCGAAAAAAAACATAGATTGGGAGTCGTCGCAAAGCAAATACGGCGACATATTAGAGCATTATCCATCGCCGGAGCAAGCCATGGCAATGGGAAAGGAGTACCCACACAAGAAGGATTAAATGACAAAAGATATATACGACTAATAAGACCCAATCAATTTGATAAATACAGCGTGTCCTCCCGTGTTTCAGCCATGTCGGCTATTGGAAAAAAAACGTGTGTGTGTGTACGGCGGGTTTTAACACACCATTGTGGACCTGTAGCATATTTGCTGACTGGTGTAAGAGTGTATAAACAAATTATCCATTTGAGATTCAAAACGGCGAATTTTACCGGAAGCAGTTCTTGTGCTACCGCCGCCATCTCTTTCCCGTGTACCGCCGCCATCTTAAATGGAGTCGGGTCGTGTATGTGTTTCTGATGATTATAACCAAAACACGACAGAGTAACAAAGTCAAACTTAATCTCACTATTGTGTACAACTGGTGTGTTGTAAAGACAAAGCATATTTCTTACCTCTGATACGATCAACGGTAGCCTGGTCACCAGCCTCTCGTACTACATTTCATTTGTACAGAGAGTCTGGCCACTCACCATTGACAATTGTTAACTAACTGAAGGCGGGTGCTCTGTTGAAGTTTAAAACTATTGGATCTGCCCAGTGCCACTCCGAATCTGCCATAACCAATCGCTAACGTTTGGTCGTGACGTATTTCATGCGCCAGAAACCACGTTGCGCGCAGTATACAAACGGCAGATGCAGTGAGCATTAGCATTAGCCTGGTTCCGCCCGCCTCCGCCTCTACGTCACTGTTCTCAGGCCGCGCCTCCTGTTCGCTGATTGGACAGGTAAAACTTTACCGGGAGAAAACCCGCGAATATGCCGAAAACCCAGACAGAGGCCGCATTCCGAAGTGGAGGAAGAATGCTTAACGGACCCCCTTTCAAGTACGCCGCGTCATAGAACGGCGCCAAGCACTGTTCCAAAGTTGAGAGCACTCGGAAATTCGCGCCCTTTTCGCAGCCTTTGTTTTTGAGAATTCTGGACAATTTTGAAGCATGCATCGATGGATCCTCGTCGAGCTAAAATACCCACAATCCTCCGCGTAGCGGGCGGGGGTATTTAAAAACGGCGGAAGAAAGGCAATACACGTTCAAATGTAAGTGAAGTTATTTTAAAATGTTCCAAATTATTTTGTGCTGTATTCATTTCACCATGACATGCAAAAAAAAAGCGTTGAGCGAAAAGACCCGTTATTTTTTGAACGTGTTTGCAACGCATGCTATAGCCTATTTGCATGGAGTAATGTGTTAATAATAGTAGTGCTATGTAGCCTACCTGGTGTTTAAACAACTGTTAAACTATTAAAACATTTACCGTATTGGTTCGCGGTATTAAAAAGCGGAAGCGCCTCTGCACTAGGAAGTCGTTCCAAACTCACTAGGAAGTCGTTCCAAACTCCGAACGCTCTCAACCACTAGGCAGCACTCTAGTCTCATCTCTATAGAACGCGACTCGTAAGGAAGAGTTCTAGCGAGACTGCAGCCTCCACTTCGGAACACAGCCAGAGTACTGAAGGGAAATGAAAATTGAGCGGAAGTACGTCGGAGGGCGGAGCCAGGCTAGATCAACGGGGGGAAGAGAGCAGATCCGCTGAGTTTTTTTTTTACATAACCCACCTGGCCAAACAGCAAAATCACGCGAGTGACCAATAGGAGTCCTCTTGTATCAACTGTCAATAGATGACGTCATTAACCGTCATTAGATGACGCGCACACGCGCGCGATAACAGCCCCCCCCCAGGCTGAAAACGTTGAGAAAAAGAGCGATTTTCTGCCTCTGCATTGGTCTCACATTTTGGCTTATTCTGACAAAACGGTAGCACGTATCAGAAACAAAAGCAGACCATCATCACTGTAAGGACTTCCTGAACGATTTGGTGTTTCTACAGTAAATATTTTAGAGATACTTGCAAGTTTAAAACGGGTCCGTTCTGCTTCTCTCAGAAAATGTTTGTATTGGAGTCAATGAGGAGCAGAGACAGACTGGCCGCACTAATTCGCTGCTAATTCAAATTCTGTAAGTCTCTCTGATTTTTTATGTATGTCTACACATTTGGAAAAAATGATGTGTGTAGAGTGTAAATTGTGGCCAGGAGCAGCGTGGAAAGAGAAAAGATCTGGATTTATTTTGGGCTCTCTCCCACTCTGACCGATGATTTCATGCACTCTGACACGAACATTCCTCGCAATACACACCCATTATAATCTCATAATTTCTCCAAAAATGATCATGGTCATTGATCAGTGATTGATTAAAAACGATATGACCTATCAAAACGTGGAACAATACACCAAATACACAAGACTTGTGTCTACTGTTTAAAGTTTAAATGGAGTCTCTAGGTGAAAGTATGCCGGAGCAGCAGACAGCAGTAGGCAGTACGAAAGTCTTCGTTTTTTTACCTCCTCCCATTCATTCTCTATGGGACATTTTGTTGCGAAAAATTATTTTAATTTTAAGAAACGCAATAGCACACCGATCCTGATGAAGACGCATGTTTTGATATATAATTTGCGAATCGAAATTGTGTCTGGAAGAGGAATAATGAGAAATCCACAGTATAACAGTAGTGCTTAGTGCCACAGTATAACAGTGGGGCTTCGCCCCGAGCACTGGCCTCTACAGCTTTAGCTGTAGGGGCCAGTGCTCGGTGCGCTTGCCCCGTGGCCCTAATAAGCACGGAGTTAGTTCCTGGGTAGACTTGTGTTCGTAACTGAATAGAGTTGGACTGGATGAGTCCTTTATAGTGTCGTGCACACACACACCTTAATTACCTTATCTAATTTCCTTATCTAAACGTTGTCTAACAATGCATTTTAAACAAATTATGTATAACCCAGAATAGTATAGGAGAGAGAGGGTGATCCACACACATTTGTGTAAAATGTTTTAATAGTTTATTGAAAACAATGGGAGTTTTGTCATTTCCAAGAGACATTAGTATGTCTTGAAGCATGTGAAATAATACATATTTGAAAGCACATAATTTGTGAAAAATAACACTAACAAGTTATTCGCCTTAATGATAACAGTGCTTAAATTCAACGTGTTTTAAATTATTATAATATATTTTTTAATATATTTTATATCGTCTACATATTGCTATAACAAGCTTTGTTATTTCCATGTTTATTTCAAAATACTTTTTAATACTACAATAGTAAGCAGTATTTAGATTGAGCAGTGCATTTAAAGTGTCCCTGTACCCTGTAAAGTTATTATTTAGAAACACTTTGTCGACCCACAGACAAAGCATTACACGCAACAGGGCTCAAATCCGTTGAGTTTACATTACAATCGATAGAATCAAGCATGTCGTCAAAACCGCCAAGTTTCTCTTTCACTTGACAATGTGACAGTGACAATGAGGAAATGTCTCAGGTTGGACAGTGAAATTGCACTTCATGAAATGATTGAAATGAAAGTGAGTCCACCCTCAGCCCTGTCTGACATACACAGAGTAAATAAACTAGCATAGTCAATGGCTTCTTCATATCTCTACAACAAATCATATATATATATATATTTATATATATTCATATTGTATTTATATACATTTTATACATTTTTTTATATTCTTTATTTATGAACAAGTGAAAGGAAACCCATGAGGTACATACAGTATCATATTACAAAGGTTCTGTTACATTATGGCTTTGCGAATGTACTTGACGTCGATATTATCAGCAGATATAGCAAGTGTACTCAGCTTAAGTATTACCTTAAACCAGTGTTTCCCAAAGCCTGGGTCGGGACCCACAGGTGGGTCGCACAGGATTTTAATTGGGTCGCCAAATACCTCTGCAAAATCTTAAGATTATTTTCATCTGCAGTACATACTTTGTCCACATGGGGGTGTTGCCGTTTCTACCCATTGGCATTAAGCTGCTGCTGCCCTCTCACGTTCAGCCTAAATCTCGCTGGGTCACATCCACATACCAAACGATTTTCAAAAATTGTTGTCAATAAAAAAAAATTAGCCTGTTTTTGATATTAAATGTGCTCGGATAATTATTATATGATGAATCTAATATAAAAGGCTGCTATAGAATAAATTATGGTTGTTGTACTAATGATATGAAAAAAGGAGAGCCTGTTAAACTAAATGCATTTGTTTGATGTAATTTATAAAGTTATATTTGAAATGTGTAGGCCAATATTGGTTTACTCATTAAAAGATGAACTCACTTAAATGAATTAATCAATAATAAGTGCAAAACATGAAGTTATTAAAGAAATGTCTCTTTGAAATGTGTGGTTCATCCATTCAATAGGTCTATAATACAATAGTCCTAGCATAAAGTGATGGGGAAATGGTAGTGATAAGGTTCAGGAACGTACATTTATGTGCAATTATGCTCTTCTCGCGATGCCTTAACGTGAATTGGGTCGCGGTGGTTTGTTATTTTCAAAAAGTGGGTCCCCAGAAGAAAAGTTTGGGAAACACTGCCTTAAACCATCGCCCTCGTCCGCTGGGAGTGGCCGCGAGTGTAAAAACATGGATTGCTTTTCGTTACGCTTTAAACTTCTCGTTTCTACATTTTTCTTAAAAAACAAAACAAAACAAAAAACGCAAGTCATGTTTCAGCGTATGCCGAAAATGCAAAAAAAAAAAAAAACCCTGTCGGAAAGGGAGAGTATTAGCCTAGAACTCTAGACACCCCCTAGCGGCAGCAAATTTATTTGGCAGCTAGTGTAGTCTAGCAAAGCTCCGTCCGCTTTTTGGTGCTGGAAACACCAAGTGTGTCTTGTATGTCTGACCAATCACAGCGTGAGGGGCGGAGTCGAAAGCCGGGCTACCTAATGACGACAGAAATGCGACGGTTCTGTGTTAGAGGTAAACAATGGCTGCTGCTGCTGGCGAACGGCTGTCTTTCCACTCGGCTTTGGCCGCGACTCTTCAAGACTTGAAGTTAACATTTTATTTGAGAAAAGAACAAAGAACGGCACTGAAGTCTTTCCTCGAAAATAAATATTTATTCTGAGTTTTGATTAATTACGTAGTCAGAGCCGTCGCTCTGACTACGTCACCTTCTTCGTTGCTCTGATTGGTTGTAGCGCTATCCTATTGCGTGCAGAGTAGTGGTGGATTTCCTCGTTCGTTTGCGCGAACTAGTTCGCGTCGTTCAGTTCGCCATGAAGAGTCGTTCGTTCGTTCGTTCGTTCGTTCGTGTTTCCGGTAGCGCTGAATCATTCACTGACTCGTTCAGTCGTTCAGTCGTTCACTTAGCTCCTCCCTCGTTCGCGAATCACGAACGACTCGGCTCAGGGCTGTCATTCGCGAACGGCGACTGCCAGCCGAGTCGGTCAGACTCGGCTCCTCCTCGTTCACACAACATTCAAACGAATCACGAATGCAGCTGAGTCGGTCTCGGACTCCCTCTTTCTTCTCATTTACTAACTAATCATGAAATCACGATTCACAATCGTGCAATGGTGCTTGATGGCGTTAATAAATGTGTTAATAGCAAATACAACATTGTGTCTGGTTGAATATGTTAACATATGTATTTCATTTGAGTTCAACAGATTTATTTAATGTATGCATAATGACATGTCAGGATCAAAATGCCCCGTTCCCCCAATTCAACGTAACGTTAGACAAACCAAACGCAGCGCGATGTGTGTGTGTGTGTGTGTGTGTGGGGGGGGGGGGGGGGGGGGGGGGGGGGGGGCGTAGTAGATTATTGGATGTTTAATATATCAGCAAGATAATAGACTTGGTAAAGTTAGACACACCAAACGCAGCGCGATGTGTGTGTGTGTGGGGGGGGCGTAGTAGATTATTGGATGTATATCAGCAAGATAATAGACTTGATTTAGCAATGATGAGTTTTAAAGTTAATGATGTACAGTTGTGTTTATTCTGGGCATATTTTATATTGCGGGTCCCGGCCGGGTTGCGTGCGTGAGAAGGAAGCATGAAAAACGAGACAGATTGACGAGACATTCAAATATTTTATTAATCTGGCATGACACAGAAAATACAAAGACAGCATGTATTTACCATTTCACTGATATGTAAATGTAAAAGGCAATATTCAAATGTGAAAGTGGTATTGTTAATGTGTCAACCATTCGAAAGCGTCCTAGACTGTCACAGACAGACAAACAACATACATTGGCTGGCTCTCGTGATGACGAGTCGTGAGTGACGTCTCAGTCCTCGAGTCAATCAGTCAGCGAACGACTCGCGAATCAGCGGCGCCGCGAATCAGCGCGTCAGAGAGACTCAGCGAACGAGACGAACGACGCGAACGACGGTGGCGAGGTCAGTTCGTTCACTTTAAAGAGTCGTTCGTTCGAACTAGTTCGTTCGCGAACGACCCATCACTAGTGCAGAGGGAACTTGAAAGACAACCGTTTATCCCGCCCACACTGCCAATGGAGCTGCGCCAGACCTTACATCTTTCTGATGTGGGTCTGGCTTGCCAGGCTAGGAGAGTACCGCTTTAGGAGTGGACCAGAGGGGCTGAACTTGTCTCTCCGGTTTGGGGGGGATGGGGGGGGCTCAGAGTCCGTCGCCCTTCACTTGCTGAGCAGCATTTTGAGGGAGCGGGTGAGGGCGTTGGCGATGGCCGTCATGGTGCTGGAGTGCCGCACGAGCGCCTTGACACTGTGCTCGCCGGGCTCGCCCACCGCCGCCGCCTCGGCCGCCCGCAGCAGGCAGATGTAGTTCATGACCACGGTTACAT
Organism: Merluccius polli; assembly: GCA_030340625.1. Classification (NCBI taxonomy): domain Eukaryota; kingdom Metazoa; phylum Chordata; class Actinopteri; order Gadiformes; family Merlucciidae; genus Merluccius; species Merluccius polli. Next base: position 198,666 of record JAOPHQ010000579.1, read on the forward strand.
GCCGCTATTCCGACATCCCGCTACTTAGACATTGACGTCTAGTGGTCGGAGTGGCGGCATTAATATTATTTTCGAAGCGTCCCACTACTGCGACAATTTTTTTCCCCCATTGTCTGAGTAGCGGCACTTTACTTTTTTTCAAACGTCCTGCCATTCCGACATGAGGCCATTAATATTTGTCATTATCATTGTACTTTAAATTAATTAATTAATGTGATTATACCCATATGTTCTGGACTTAGCATACACGCAGCTTATGCATGGGTGTGACAAATACATGGGAAAACAATTTCTAAAAAGAGCCAATCATCCAACTTCGAGGCTGCCCCTAGTTGGTAATATATAGGACTAGCCTATCCATATCAAATCCAAAAGCAACAATCTTCATAACAAAATCAGAGTATCCTTTTCAAAAAATATTATTTCGCCGTTCTTAAATTAGGCTTCCACAGCGCAAAAAAGGTAGGCCTACACCTTGAAACTTTGTTCAATCAACTTAAAGTCCGATTAAACTTCATTCAAAGGCAGTCCATAATTCTAATTAAATTGATTTCTAACGAACAAGTCCAAATTTCAGGTCCTAGAGCTTTATTCGTGCTTCTTCTTATATATTTTTAAGTAGACTGCTGGCCTGCACGCACAGAGTTTGTTTGATGCATGGAGTTTCAACCTTTTCCCCCTGAGAGCTGAATAAAAATGAGGAGAGCTCCCTGTCTTTTACATAATGTGTAGGCCTAACATTTATTCACATGGCCGGTTCAAAATCACCTAGTTTTTGACTGAAATGTGTGCCGATATCAATTATTGTGAAAAACATTGTTTGGAGTAGAGGTCTGCACTTGCGATGCAAATGGAAGCTCATTGCGGGTGCGGGCGGGATGATAGAGGTAGGCCTACATTTATTCTATATTAATAACTATTATTATTATTCTATTGCACTTTCTATGAAAAGTAGGCCTAATTGTCGTAATAGCGGAACCAAAAAAGATCGGATGCGGGCGGGATGATAGAGGTAGGCCTACATTTATTCTATATTAATAACTATTAATATTATTCTATTGCACTTTCTATGAAAAGTAGGCCTAATTGTCATATTAATAACTATTATTATTATTCTATTGCACTTTCTATGAAAAGTAGGCCTAATTGTCGTAATAGCGGTACCAAATTGTAGTAGGCCTAATTGTCGTAATAGCGGTACCAAATTGTCGTAATAGCGGTACCAAAAAAGATCGGATAAGGGGCATGTCTAAATAGAGGCATGTCGTAATGACGGGATGTCGTAATGGAGGGTTGTCGTAATAACGGGCTGTCGTAATAAAGGGCGGACCCCCATGACCACCTCGTCCACCTTGGCCACCACCTCCCGCTGCTGCTGGTGGGCGCCCGCCGCCGCCCCCCCCAGCCCCCTCACCAGACACATGCAGGCTTCGCACAGACAGCACAGCACCTGGAAGCTGCAGGTGACCGCCAGCAGCATCTCCTCAGCGCTGCCGTGGGCCTGCGCCGCGCGCCGGCACGCCCTGCCCAGCTCCTTGGACTCGACGGCGAGCAGCTGCTTGTACTGGGACAGGTCCTGGACGGGGGGCGGCGGCGCCGAGGGGGGGGCCGCCGCGGTCCCCCCGTCCCACGCCGGAGCGCACCAGCGCAATGAGCTCGCTGGCGTCGCGGCGCACGTCCGCGAAGCCGCCGGGCGACACGTACATGCGGTCCTTGAGCGCGTTGATGCGCGCCAGGCGGTCGCCGAAGCTCATGTTGTCCAGGACCTCGCCATAAAGCTGCTCCCCGGCGGCGGCATCGAGGCCGGACCCGCAGTACGTCGCGTTCGCCGCCGCCACCGCCTCCCGCCGCATCGTAATCGCCGGTGCCGCGGCTTTGCCTCTGCCCCTCCCATTCGACCTCGTCTTCCTCGCCCTCGCTCTTCCTCTTGAAGAAGCAGTAGCTAAAGGGTCCGTTGCATCTCCAGGGGCTGGCGTCCAGCTTCTGGGAGCCCTTTGCGTGTTTGCCGTCTTTCTGCAGGGGAAACGCCACGGACGCCCGTCTGCCACCGCCGCCGCCCCCCCTGCTGCCCATGGACCAGCAGGTGGTCTGGGAGCACACGGACCCCTGGGAGTAACTTTTGGAGAGCCGCTTCCTCACGGGCCTCCGATGGGGGGCTTTGGCCTCCGCCAGGGGCTGCTGACTGTGGCTCCGGACGGGCTTCTCGAACAGGGCCTCCGCACTGCCGGAGCCGGCTGTCGTGTTGCTGGAGCTGCGCCGTAGTCAGTGGGGCTTCGCCCCGAGCACTGGCCTCTACAGCTGTAGGGGCCAGTGCTCGGTGCGCTTGCTCGGTGCGCCCTAATAAGCACGGAGTTAGTTCCTGGGTAGACTTGTGTTCGTAACTGAATAGAGTTGGACTGGATGAGTCCTTTATAGTGTCCTGCACACACACACCTTAATTACCTTATCTAATTTCCTTACCTAACGTTGTCTAACAATGCATTTTAAACAAATTATGTATAACCCAGAATAGTATGGAGAGAGAGGGTGATCCACACACATTTGTGTAAAATGTTTTAATAGTTTATTGAAAACAATGGGAGTTTTGTCATTTCCAAGAGACATTAGTATGTCTTGAAGCATGTGAAATAATACATATTTGAAAGCACATAATTTGTGAAAAATAACACTAACAAGTTATTCGCCTTAATGATAACAGTGCTTAAATTCAACGTGTTTTAAATTATTATAATATATTTTCTAATATATTTTATATCGTCTACATATTGCTATAACAAGCTTTGTTATTTCCATGTTTATTTCAAAATACTTTTTAATACTACAAGCAGTATTTAGATTGAGCAGTGCATTTAAAGTGTCCCTGTACCCTGTAAAGTTATTATTTAGAAACGCTTTGTCGACCCACAGACAAAGCATTACACGCAACAGGGCTCAAATCCGTTGACTTTACATTACAATCGATAGAATCAAGCATGTCGTCAAAACCGCCAAGTTTCTCTTTCACTTGACAATGTGACAGTGACAATGAGGAAATGTCTCAGGTTGGACAGTGAAATTGCACTTCATGAAATGATTGAAATGAAAGTGAGTCCACCCTCAGCCCTGTCTGACATACACAGAGTAAATAAACTAGCATAGTCAATGGCTTCTTCATATCTCTACAACAAATCATATATATATATATATTTATATATATTCATATTGTATTTATATACATTTTATACATTTTTTTATATTCTTTATTTATGAACAAGTGAAAGGAAACCCATGAGGTACATACAGTATCATATTACAAAGGTTCTGTTACATTATGGCTTTGCGAATGTACTTGACGTCGATATTATCAGCAGATATAGCAAGTGTACTCAGCTTAAGTATTACCTTAAACCATCGCCCTCGTCCGCTGGGAGTGGCCGCGAGTGTAAAAACATGGATTGCTTTTCGTTACGCTTTAAACTTCTCGTTTCTACATTTTTCTTAAAAAACAAAACAAAACAAAAAACGCAAGTCATGTTTCAGCGTATGCCGAAAATGCAAAAAAAAAAAAAAACCCTGTCGGAAAGGGAGAGTACCGTTTTAGGAGTGGACCAGAGGGGCTGAACTTGTCTCTCCGGTTTGGGGGGGATGGGGGGGGGGGGGGGCTCAGAGTCCGTCGCCCTTCACTTGCTGAGCAGCATTTTGAGGGAGCGGGTGAGGGCGTTGGCGATGGCCGTCATGGTGCTGGAGTGCCGCACGAGCGCCTTGACACTGTGCTCGCCGGGCGCGCCCACCGCCGCCGCCTCGGCCGCCCGCAGCAGGCAGATGTAGTTCATGACCACCTCGTCCACCTTGGCCACCACCTCCCGCTGCTGCTGGTGGGCGCCCGCCGCCGCCCCCCCCAGCCCCCTCACCAGACACATGCAGGCTTCGCACAGACAGCACAGCACCTGGAAGCTGCAGGTGACCGCCAGCAGCATCTCCTCAGCGCTGCCGTGGGCCTGCGCCGCGCGCCGGCACGCCCTGCCCAGCTCCTTGGACTCGACGGCGAGCAGCTGCTTGTACTGGGACAGGTCCTGGACGGGGGGCGGCGGCGCCGAGGGGGGGCCGCCGCGGTCCCCCCGTCCCACGCCGGAGCGCACCAGCGCAATGAGCTCGCTGGCGTCGCGGCGCACGTCCGCGAAGCCGCCGGGCGACACGTACACGCGGTCCTTGAGCGCGTTGATGCGCGCCAGGCGGTCGCCGAAGCTCATGTTGTCCAGGACCTCGCCATACAGCTGCTCCCCGGCGGCGGCATCAAGGCCGGACCCGCAGTACGTCGCGTTCGCCGCCGCCACCGCGCCGCCTCCGCCTCCCGCCGCATCGTAATCGCCGGTGCCGCGGCTTTGCCTCTGCCCCTCCCATTCGACCTCGTCTTCCTCGCCCTCGCTCTTCCTCTTGAAGAAGCAGTAGCTAAAGGGTCCGTTGCATCTCCAGGGGCTGGCGTCCAGCTTCTGGGAGCCCTTTGCGTGTTTGCCGTCTTTCTGCAGGGGAAACGCCACGGACGCCCGTCTGCCACCGCCGCCGCCCCCCCTGCTGCCCATGGACCAGCAGGTGGTCTGGGAGCACACGGACCCCTGGGAGTAACTTTTGGAGAGCCGCTTCCTCACGGGCCTCCGATGGGGGGCTTTGGCCTCCGCCAGGGGCTGCTGACTGTGGCTCCGGACGGGCTTCTCGAACAGGGCCTCCGCACTGCCGGAGCCGGCTGTCGTGTTGCTGGAGCTGCGCCGTAGCTCCCGGCCTCGCCGGAGGCCGCCGTGAAAGGGGTCCGCCTGCCGCAGGGTCCGTGGTCCGACTGGCTGGACGTGGTTCTGGTTGGGCCAGTACTGCATGGGGTTCAGGGCAAGTAGGGAATCCTGCCTCGGCAGGCTGCCCGAGTTGCTGCCGCAGTTGTTGGCCTGCATGGGCTGGGGCGAAGTGACAGGAGGTGGCGGTGGCGGCGGCGGGGGAGGCGGTATTGAACGCTGGACAGCGCTCGGGGATACGACGCAAGCTCTGGGGCCGGCGGACGCCTGTCGGGTGAATGCCGACGACGGTTGGTCTCCCCTCCCCCCGAGCGGCAAGGTACTGAGCTCCGCCCGTTGGCCGGCTAGACTGGGGGCGGCAGAGAAACACAGAGCATCGTTAGGTAAAGAACGCGGGGTCTGGCGTGCCGCATGCTTCGCCCTCGCGTCAGACTCGAACCAGCCCTCGGAGCTGCCGCCGCCGCCGCTAGGCTGGCTCCTGGACCGCGACGGCGGGCGGTTGGCGGAGCTGCCGCCACCCTCGCGACCGCAGCCCCGTTCCCGGCCGCCGCCGGCGCCCTCTCTACCGCACTGGGAGGCAAAGCGCTCCGGGTCCGTGGGCGCCGGCTCCAGTTCTCCCTCCAGGCCGGAGAGGGAGCTTCTCCTCTCTATGCCGGGGCGTCTGACTTCTACACTGTCCCTCGGTCTGTGCGCATGCATATCAGGGCTCCTCACAAGTTTGGTTGGGAGCGTGGCCGAGTGATACGGCCGGGGGAAGGTGGGGTTCGCCGAATTGGGGCCGACGAAGGGGAAGGGCGCGGCGGAGGAGGAGGAAGAATTACAAGGGCACCTGGCTATGGTGTGGTTCCCCCGATTCTTAACCATCTCCACCAGCTGGGGGTTGCCGCTGGTGACGTAGCGTCTGCCGTCTCTTTTCGCCGCCCCTCCCATGCCTGCGCTGTGCAGCTTCCCCCCCTGGTGCATTTGGCTGACCGTCAGGTAATTAATCAGCTGCCTGTAGGCCTGGCTGCCTTCCTGCTGGTTCAGCCCCCTCAAATACGCTTGCTGTTTCGCATGCAGGTCATTTTGAAACCTTCTGGACGCCGTACCTGAGGTTTCCTTATGCTTGGAGGGCGTGGCTGAGGAGGGGCGCGCGTGCTCGGAGCCCCCCGCCGCCACCGGCGGGTGGATGTTGGGCAGCATTTTGCGGAGCATGGCGGGATCCGCGTGCGGGTGGAGCTCCTTGTTCTGGCCGGAGAACCCTTGGGGAACCCCGGCGGACTTGCTCTCCTCGTAGTTGGCCGCCCTAAGGAGCGAAGACGAGGAGCTCGAGAGCGGGTGCCGCTGGAGGTGTTGTTGGTGGTGGTGGTGGTGGTGTTGCTGTTGTTGTTGTTGCTGTTGGTGTTTGGACTCGAGCGCGGCGGGCCCAAGAGGCGAATCCGCCGGGGTGCCGCCGGCACTGCTGTTGGTGCTGCCGCCGCCGGCGTCCAGCGACGAGCACAGCGAGCCCTGCAGTGAGCTATGGGCCTCTCCCTGGAGGTTGGAAATCCTTTTGGCGAGGTGGTACTCACAGAGGCGCGCCACGCTCTGCTGCCTCGACACGGGCGGGTGAGCGCTCGGCGCGTCCGCTCCGTGGTCTGACCCGGCTGAGTGAAGTTGTTGTTTTTTGGCCGGGGAGAGTAACGACGCGACGACCAGGCGTTCGTCTTGCTCGACGATAGCTGAGGCCCCGTCATCTGTTGCAACGCGCGCCGCCCCAAACTCGCCTCCGTCCGACGAGCAGTCGGTGGCGGAGGGAGGAGGACGCGGGAGACCGTGGTGGCTATTTATGCCAAGTCCATCCGCCGCCAAATTCTCTGCCATTAACGAGTTCTGGCGTCTCTGGTGACTCCTCCCTTGCTCCTCCGTGAAGCCCGGATCGAGCTCGAGAAGCCCACCGCTGCCGCCGCCGACAGAGCCCCAGTGGCCGTCCCTAGTACTAAAGGTGTTGTACTTCCCACCGGAGTCGCCCGATTTTCTCTGATGCTTCCCTCCCGGCGTGACGGAGCTGGGGCGCTGCAGCGTGGCGGAGGAGCCGTTTCTCGCCTGGGCCCCGGCTCGCAAGCCATCCGGACCCAGCGCCGCCGCCGCATCCAACGGCGGGCTCCGCCTCGGGGGCACCGCAGGCGGTGGGAGGAGGCGACGCGACGGACTGCGAGGCTGCTGCTTCTGCTGCTTCTGCTGTGGCAGAGTCTCGCCGGCCCCGGGCGAGATGGGGAACTCGGTTTTCTCTTCCAGCAAGGGTTGGTATCCTTCCCTCGTGGCCACCAGAAGGCGCATGTGGCTCTCGCTGAGTCTATGAGCGGCGGCCAACTCGGAGATCTCCGTCATCTCGGAGGAGTTGGTCTCGTTGCCGGAATCTGAGGACGACTCTGGGCTGAACACTCGCGATGTCCTTACACCTGGAGAAAAGGAAGAAGACAAGTCAGTCATTCAGGCAGACGGCAGACGACACCTTCTGGCAGGCGCGGGAAAATCCAACAAACAGTCAGACAGAACGGTGGGGCGGTAAAATGAAACGTGCATTGGCGATACGGTGCTATGGTGATGTTGTATTGTTTACAAAGAATGGAATAAAATATATTAAATTAAACGATTGTTGATGTCATTATTGAAGTAATGAATGTAGCTATAAAATGCAGTTTTCTCTTAATATTCTATTGCATGTCATGGCCACAGTGTGGTGCTGTGTTCTCCCTCTGTGTCGGCCACACCCCCTGTCTGTATCTGTGCTTTGCCTGCCACTCTCAACTGCTCACACCTGGCCTGCATCAGCACATCAACTCCCCTTCAAATACACCTGGTTTCCCTGCAGTCATCGCCAGATCGTACTCCTGTTGTAATCTCGTGCCTCGCCTTTGTTCTCTTGCTTATAGATCGTGGATCTACACCTCCAGCCTACCTGCTTCACTCCCTCCAGCCTGATGCGCCCCACTCTCCAACCTGCCTCTTGCCTCACTCCTGGTTACACCAAATAAACCTGTTCACCTTCACTACAACTCCTGTACCGTCTCTGTGTTTCGCTCTTGGGTCCAGCAGCTATCGCCCCCCCTAACATTGCAAACTCAAAATGAATGTTGAATTCCCTCCAAAACGTCCTCAGAGTCCCCTTATCTCCAACATGGAGAGTGAAAGGGCAAAAAAACCAAAAGGGCATACAGGGTGCCTCCTATTTTTTTCACCCAGCTCTGTGCTGATCGCATGCCTTTTCTTGCAAAATCTCTGTAGGGTTTCCAGCTCTGGGTGTCGTTGCACCAAAATGATAAGCTTATCTTCTAGATCGCCCATGTTTTCTCCTTGTGGGAGGGAGCTACGTGACATCCGGTTGTAAATCCCGTCAGCAAAAAGTAAACATTTTGTTGCCGGTATTTTCTGCCAACCTCACTTCATTTTACATTTTTATTTTACTGAACCCATCTGAATGCAGCATAAGTCAGAAAACTGGGTGATACCTACAGGCATTGGAAAATAATACCTTTTATTTTTTCAAAGACCTTAAAAATGACCAACCTGGGTTTCTACCCGGGGCGTGTGGTCTTGGCGGCGGTCGTTGCTCGGCGACAGAAAGCGCCTCCAAGGCCTGCAGAGTATTGGCGACGGCGTTGTCCAGCCTCCTCTCCTCTCCTCCTCTGCTCCCCTCCCCGCCGGTCGCCACGGCGTCGATCGACGACACCGGGATGATGTCGTCGTTGTCAGGCGTGCTCAGGGGCCGCCCCTCTGGCGCCCCGGCGTCCTCGTCCGAGCTGTCCCGGAACCCCGGCGGTGGCGCCGCGATGGCCAGGTTGAGCGTCTCCAGCAGCGTGTCTTCGTCGTCGTCGTCGACGGCGACCGCGTCGTCGCCCTCCGGCGGAGGCAGCGCCGTCAGGTCAATGATGTCGTCCGCGGAACCCGAGAGCGCCAGGAAGGTGGTCTTGCCGGCCACCGCCGCGGCGAGCCCCCCCTGCGCCCGGTTCCCGTTTCCCGCCTCGTCGTTCACTGGCGTGCCGCCGCCCCCCGTGGAGTCCTCTTCGCAGGAGGCGTCGTCCTCGTCCTCGGCGTCGTCCGTGGTGTCGGCGTAGCACAGGTCCCGCAGCAGCGGCTCCTCGTTGCCCTCCTCGCCGCCGATGTTGCTGTAAACGTGCGGCCCGCCGCCGCCACCGCCGCCGTCGTAGTGGAAGGGCATGCCGTCCTGTGGAATGGAAAATGCATTTTAAGCTTTCCCTTATTCCTATTTGGGTTTGCTTTTTGCTCTATTAAGATTTAGCCTCTTAGTATCTTGTCACTTTATGGTATAGCATGAGCTGGACAGAGGAGGAGTTTGCTCAGCAATGGCCGGTGATAAGATAGGAAGGGGGCCCCCACCAATTCCCTGAATAGTTTTTACGGCCTCACTGATGTAAACCCCTACTTTTCTGAGTAATGATGTAGCAAGGGTGTACAACTGTATGTGTACAACTGTATAAAAAAACTCACAATAATACAATTCATTGCCTTTTTCTGTAGCGCTTTTCAAGATACCTAAAGCGCTTACATAGTGTGTGTGTGTGAGTGTGTGAGGGGGGGGAGGTGGGTTATGACACCTCATCCTCTACCAGTGTGTAGCACCCACCTGGTGATCACACCGTGTTCAGGGCTCACTCTACTCAAGAGGAGACTCTTGTACGCACACATCAAATACTCTTCTGTTCTACTAACTATTGTGTGCTGCCTTACATTCATCGCGTGCTCACTTGAGACTGTTTTTTTTCTGTCCAACTTGTGGCTGACTAAAATAGGCCTATATTTCTATTTGACTATATTTCAATATGACTATATTTCAATAATAGTGTGCTCAGAGGGGCCCCTGTCAGTGCTGGGCCCTTGGAATCGTCCTAACTCCCCCCCCCCCCCCCCCCCCCTTACGGCGCCCCTGGCCACGACACCTGCGAAGAGCCGAAGTCCACGTTGCGGCGCAGGTAGGGCGGCTGGAGCGCCGGTGCGTCGGGGCTCTCCAGCGCGTGCTCGTAGCCGCCCGCGGCGTTCCCCCTCGCGTCCCGCGGCGGGTCCCCCCCGAAGATGAAGGAGACTTTGGCACTGCGGGGCGAGTCCTGAGGCTTGTGTCTGGTGGACGGCGGCAGGGGAGGAGGGAGCGGACTCCTCCTGCCTCCGGGGTCTCCGCCACTGTCGTCGTCACCGCCGCCGCCGCCGTCGGGCCGCTGGGCGTCATTGTGGAAGTAAGGGGAGACGCTCGCGTTTCCCCTCTGCCCGTTGTTGGCGTTGTAGTCCGAGTGACGGCTGTAGACGTCTGCGTCTCCGTCGCCGGGCGGCGGTTCCTCCTCGCAGTCGCCGAGAGACGTGCTGTACGGCCACTCCAGGATACGGTCGTGACCTGAGGAGAACCGGGGGAGATACGTAATGGTACCGGTTGATGTGTTTGGAACCGCCTCCTACTCCAAGGGGTTTAAAAAAAGTCTTAAGTGCCCATGATGTCTCTTTAGGACGCCAACTTCACATTTTTTATGTTTGAGGTTTTTCCTGATATTATGCGTCTGTTCATTTGCATATGAGTTTCTGTGCTTTTGTAGATTGTATATTGTATATAGAAGTACATATAAGTACATTGCATAATATGTTTGTAGATTCGTGCTGTGTCTATTGTATTTAATATTCCCAACACGTTGGAGAAGTTGTATGTTATATCTTTTTTTTTCATATATTCTCCAAATCATTATTATAAAAATAATATAACATAATTTGATATTCTTAAATAATTGCATGAAATAGTATTGTATTCAATTATTTGATTATGTTACATAATCAAATAATTAACCCTGCAAATTATGATAAGAATTATATTAATGTGACTACAGAACTGCAGGCAATACAAGAAAGTTTCTCCACTTTTACAACTGACAAAACGACAACTTGACAGAGTGCAGAGTAGCCATAAAAAATCAAAACACAAGGTCCATATTTTATTTTTAATAATGCTTGTAAAAAAAAAGTGTATTGGCATTAGATAGTATAACTTACTTGCATCCTCCAGTCCCATGCTGTTGCAGTGGGCCATGTTGAAGATGGATCTCCTGGAGTCCACTAGGAGGCGGTAGTAGCCCGCCGTCAGACAGGCCAGGTTCATGGCGTCACTGGACTCCATGATCAGTGTGATTGGCTGGGGAGGGAAAAAAAGGCGGGAAAGTAGAAGATGTGTAAATGTGTAATTGAGTAACTGTCACCATTAGGGACGGATATTCATGTAATATATTAACTAAATTAAAAATGACAGGAAAATGAAATGATGAACAAAGAAGAAAAAAAGACAAAAAAAGAACGAAAGCGATTGACTGTTTATAGGCCAAAGAAATGGTTTAACAAGTCGGTTATTAATCAAATGTATTCACTGAAATCATGCTCACCCACCGAAAAACTGTTCCTTATCATTTTCCCAGAGGCCTGCTCTGGGTCTGCTCCTTTTATGCCCCAAGTCTACTACCAATGTCTCTGCATAAAAGGGTCTACAGCCCCTTTTATACAGAGGTTCCGCAATATCGCCGTAAACATCAGTCATTATGCGGGCTTCGCTTTTTTACACAGAAACAAACAAAGCCGGCGTCTTTAAAAGTGTCAGTAACACGGGCCGACGAAAGGTTTTTAACCCGAGCAACCGGATGAATTTAATAACGGGATGAACGGCTGAGGTCAGAGCGTTATGCCCACCCTGACGTCCAGGACGTGGAGCTCCAGGCGTACGTTGGTGTCGTCCTCGGTCAGGATCTCGATGCGGTTGACGTGGCTGAAGTCGGCCAACAGCGCCACCAGATTGGTGCGCGCGTTGATCACGTGACTGATGCCGTAGCGGGGGCCCACCAGCAGAACGACCTCCGTCTGCTTCTCCCCTTGCTGTGTGTGTGTGTGAGAGAGAGAGAGAGAGAGAGAGAGAGAGAGAGAGAGAGAGAGAGAGAGAGAGAGAGAGAGTCAATGAAAAGTAAACTGTTGTCAGACCTCCCTCCCTCAAGATGTACCTCAACATCAAGGGTGTAAGTTAAACTTGAATATCGTGGGTAAGGAAGGTGAAAGTAGTCAGTATAATTAGCATAATTTGTACAGCTTACAAAATACATTTTAATCAAGATAACCAATTAACTTAACAAATGATAATGTATTTGCCTGTATTTGTTGTTCAAATATGACTGTGATTCTACAAAAAAAATCTGAATTTTGCTAACTGCAAGCTAGCGACTGTCTCTGAGCGCCACTAGCTTGTACCGCTAGCCAAACTGCTACGAGCCTGGTTCCACTGCTGTGTATACGAGGTCTACAGATTAAAAAAAGGTAGCAGCGTTTACCAAAAGGATGGACTTGAACTCCCTCCCTCCGTAAAGCTGGAGTTCACTGAGGAACCTCAGGTAGTGCACCTTGGCCTGCAGGACCGTCAGCTGAGGACAGAGAGGAGAGAGACGCCGGGAAATAACAAAAGATCAAAAAGACAGCGTGGTGAATCGTAATAAATTGAATTCCCACTTCTGATAATTCAACTTTGACTTTTATCTCTCCGGATGCGCACGCAACCCGGCGTTAGCATTCATTTTTAAATAAAGGACAACAGAGCCAACCGGCTTAGTAGTTATACGAGACAGCGACACTCACCGTTGCGCAACCGGCTAACTGCTAGTTAACGCTAACTGCTAAACACTGAGCGCAAAACCGCCAACTTATATTCAATCATAAATCTAAGTTAATTGTGCTCCATACGATGAGGAACAAGGAACATAAAACAGGTAACAACCAGGCCCGGATTAAGAAGGCCTGGGGCCCCTAGGCTGCTGGACGATGTAGGCCCCCCCCCCCACCTCGAAGGACCGAACCCCCCAAAAAATTGCTACCGGATTTTTGTTGAGCGGGGGGGGGGGGGGGGGGGGGGGGGGGTGCTGGCGGAGATTTTTGTTGAGCGGGGGGTGGGTGCGGATCGCGGCGCTACCGGATCGCAGCGCTAGCAGATCGCGGGGCTATCGGAGGGGCCCCCGGTTCCCGGTTCGACCAATCGGGGGCCCCCTGGCAGGTGGGGCCCCTAGGCTGTAGCCATATCAAGCCTGTGCGTTAGTCCGGCCCTGGTAACAACATTATATTACATTCCCATGAACGGTACTTTAATAACAGGCTGGTTTGGGGCATTAACTGATTGAATTTAAAGAACACATGCTAAACGTGCTAAACTGAATTTATAGACTACACAGCACATTAATGCACACTGCCAGGGTGTGGTTTGATTGAAGGCAGGAGATTAACTAAAGTGTGATTGTGTCGGTGTAGTAAACATTTATAACACAGCGGAAACATTAGCATTTTGATCTCGCTAATTGCTAGCAGCAATGCAAACGCCGCAGGAATATGCGCAGGACGGTGATTAAACTGGGCCGTTCCTATGCTGGGCACTGTAAAAATAAATACAAAATTAAACGTTAAACGTTAAAATATATCTATTTTTTTTCTTCTTAAAATGATTAAGAATGCTGTATTCTCGTTTCATTTTTTGGCATTGAATCAGCTTTTTTTTCTGACCGGGAAATGGGTTAAAACGACTTATCGGCGGTTCTATTTAAAGGACGAGCGACTGTGTGGACACGAGAATGGAAATATTAATATGCAAATGATATTCTGGCCACAGATTGGGTTGACTACAAGGGGCCTCTGGGTTGACAAGGGCAAGGAACTTCAACAAGGTTAAAACCGGGCAGCGATGCTATTTTTAGGGTATCGCATCACAGCTCGAGACGAAGACGGCCGATGTTTGTGTGTGTGTGTGTGTGTGTGTGTGTGCGTGCGAGCATACTTTTTTCCCCGGAGGCACGAGGTTGTGGTTGGTTTTGAGGATGTGCGTCAGGGCCTTCCTAATGTTTTTCTCCTTCATGCTGGCCATCACCGCAGGGGGTAGGAACAGCGGCAGACCCCACTCCTTCCTGTGCAGCGCACGGACACGCAACCGTGTATAACCGTGTCATTTTTTACATTTTATTTGAAGCGTAAACACAAGTCACAAAGGTCCAACATTGTCAATCGTTTGTCATGTTTGTCGCTTTTCGGGGGAGAGGGAGAGGGGGAGAGAGGGAGAGACAGCGACAGCGAGGTTAATGATAAGAGTGAGAGAAAGACAAAGAGACAGAGAGACAAAGCGGGGGAGACAGACAACAGATGGAGAGAAAGAGGTAAAGATGGAGCGAGAGAGAGAGAGAGAGAGAGAGAGAGAGAGAGAGAGAGAGAGAGAGAGAGAGAGAGAGAGAGAGAAAGGTGGAGAGAGGTCGACACAACAGCGAGACATCGGAGAGAGAGGGGGGGGGGGGGGGGGTCGTCCATTTTAATCACAGCTACAGTGCCGTCTCAAGTGGCTTCGCAAGACCCACATTATAAGACAAAGCAACCTAACCCTTAGACCTCTAAAGGGCTTAAAGGAAGACCGCCCCCCCCGAAAACCCAGAGGGAACATGTGACACCAACAACTATCCAAACCAAAAACTTACAGGATGTACTTGAGAGACACCTTCTGGCTCTGTCTGGTTGTCATGGTGATGATGTACATCTGGAGAGCGGCCAGTCGGAGCGCAGCGTCGTACTTCAGCTCCGCGCCGAAGCGCTCCAGCACCACGTCGTTGCAGCACTGCGGGAATACAAACAAGCGAAAAGGGGGGACAGGATGGGACCGGTATCGGGTTTAGGTTCTGCGTAAACCCAAATGGGCCGTCTTCGCAGTCGGAAAGAACACCAGTATAGACACAGCTAGTCCAGTAAAGATACATTGACCACGCCGGCACTGCGGCATGCGTCGATAAAACCCGTGTCACATAAAAGTAGCAGACCCATAACCAGCGCTATGAGCGACACACCTGTGTTTGTCCTACAACGACACCGCTGTGAAAAGGGTCCATTCGGATAACAACGATATACACTTTATCCGGTCCCGAAGGAAAACGACTTTCGGACACGCCGTTAACGTTACGATATCGAAACATTCAGCATCGCAGGCATGTAGACGGTTAGACATTAAGACGGGTCCGAGCTGATTGGTCAGCATTTCCTGCACAGGCTTCACAACTCCTTGAGCACCTTGAGGAAGACTAGCCTGGTGCGCTCCACATGTTATTAACTGTGATTAGTATTTTTAGAGAAGGGGAATTTAAATGAGAGCGAGTGTGAATGAGTTGTTAGGTATGTTGCAGCCTTAATTAGGACTTACTTCTAGCTTTTCTTCTGTGCAAATTCGCTAAGCATTTCACAAATCTGCACGGTCACACCTCTCTGTCTCTGTCTCTCTCTCTGTCTCTCTCTCTCTCTCAAACCCAAATCACTTTCCCATACCGCCATCGCAGCTACTGCCACCATTCGTCCCGCCAGCACCAACATTGCTACCTCATTATCTTAAAGCTTGCTGGTGACAGCATGCTGCTCTTTGATAACCTCTCTCCGTTTGACCCCTTAATGGCCAAAGCCACTTCAGGAAGGCTATTGTAGCGGCTCGAGTGTCCGTGTGACTCCCGGGTTAAACGGCGCTGTGAGACAACCGCGCCGCTGTCCGTGGTTCTGAAACAACAGCCTGAGCGATAGTCGCAGTATCGCTTTTTGGGATTTTTTTTGCTATTTTTCTTTAGATACATGAAGCTTAAACAGAGGGGGGGGGGGGGGGCAACAAATACAACTAAGACCCCTTAAGACCCCTCGTGGCACCGGGCCCGGTTCAATGTAAAATGTAAAAGCGTCTAAACAAAGACCAAATAATGATGATGATGATGATGATGATGATGATGATGATGATGATGACGATGACGATGACGATGACAGTGGCGACGATAGTGACCTGTACGTAGAGGTACTCGAACGCCACGGCGTCGCGGCGGAGGAGCTCCACGGGGTCTCGCGGCACAAAGCTGAGCCTGAAGAAACACTTCATCTTGTCAGCGCCGGGCCTCCGGGTTACCTGGGTGAGGGGGGGGGGGGGGGAGGGGGAGTCAAGGGTGATGAGAGAGAGAGAGAGAGAGAGAGAGAGAGAGAGAGAGAGAGAGAGAGAGACAGACAGACAGACAGACAGACAGAGTGAGACAGACAGAGTGTGTGAGAGAGAGAGAGAAACAGAGAGACAGAGACAGAGAGAGAGACAGAGAAACAGACAGACAGAGAGAGAGAGAGACAGAGAGAGAGAAAGGCGTGTTAGTGTGGGTTTGTGAAAGGAGAGACAAGAGCGAGATAACAGAGAGAGGAGGCGAAAAACAAAGAGAGAAGAGAGAGAGAAAGAGGTAAGGATGCAGTGCAGAGAGGAGCAATACTGAACAACAAAAATGGCAAACGAACGAACCTAAAAGCCGCTGGGAAGAGACATGATTTCGTGGGTCACTATACAAGTCGCCGTTCTCGTTTGAAATCTGCCAGCGCGTCCAACAAACTCCTTTCCACAGTTTCCCCCGAAGGAGACGGCGATGACACAGCGGCGGTGTCTCCCGAACGCGAACGACATCGACGGCCAGTCATCAAAACCGACAAGTCGAGAGATTTGGACGCGCGTCCGTTACGATGGATCCAATTTACGCCACGACAGATTTGCACCGATCCGGCGCCCCGGTTCCCCCGAAATTAATTGCTAATCTCGGACGTTTTTTTAATTAACCGAGCGGGCGCCTCGCCGGGTGTCACGTTGCGAGGTCTTGGTGGCGAGGTCTTGGTCGTAACGTTGCCCCGATCGTAACGTCGCATCAGGTATTAAATCATCTTCGTATTCGACAACCACAACGACAACAAATGGCGCCTCGGTCTCACGTTCCGCCTCCGGACGGCGACGCGGCGCGCGGGATGCCGAGTCGTAACCGCGCTGATGAGTATCAATACTGCTCTCTTGTGATTTGAAATGATTCGAATACACACACACACACACACACACACACACACACACACACACTGTTGCATACAGCTGACTGTGTGTGTGTGTGTGTGCGACCATGCTTGTATGTGTGTGTGTGTGTGTGTGTGTGTGTTGTTGTTGTACAAGTCAATAATAAGTGAAGAGCTTGAGAGAGAGTGAACAAAGAGAGCGAGAGAGAGAGAGAGAGTGAGAGAGATCGTGAGAGAGAGATCATGAGAGAGAGAGAGAGAGAGAGAGAGAGATCATGAGAGAGAGAGAGAGAGAGATCGTGAGAGAGAGATCATATGAGAGAGAGAGAGAGAGAGAGAGAGATCATGAGCGAGAGAGAGAGAGAGAGAGAGAGAGAGATCATGAGACAGAGAGAGAGAGAGAGAGAGATCATGAGAGAGAGAGAGAGAGAGAGAGAGAGTGAACAAAGAGAGAGAGAGAGATATCATGAGAGAGAGATCACGAGAGAGAGAGAGAGAGTGTGTGGTGACTCTTTCTCCTACTTGGACCAGCATCTCCTGTTCGTGTAGCAGCAGCAGTCTGCAGGCCCCGACCTCCCTCCTCTGCTCCAGCATCAGGGAGAAGTGCTCGATGCTTTTGATTGACAGCTTCTCCTGCAGGGTCAGGATCACTTCCTACCGGTCCGTTGTTGTAGTTGTAGTGGTGGTGGTGGTGGTGGTCGTCGTTTTGGTCACAAGGAGAGAAAAAAACATCAATTTTATCATTAATAGCAGTAATTAGTAGATTAGCAGAGTGGTTTAGCCGTGGCTAGGGCTATGGCTAGGTATTTTTGTAGGTCATTAAAAAGGAGATGATGGGACATAAATACATATTGGTTTGTTACATTTGGATGATAGTCTATTAATAAACTATATATTGTATAAGGTACAATAGTGCTAATTTGTAGAAGCAAAGTGTCACCTTAAATGTGTCCGTCATAGTAACTTATAAATGTACTACAGTATAGACTTAGTCTCACAAATCAGAGATTACTAATCTTTAGATTAGTCATTTCATATTTGTTTTTCGACCAATCATGTTGCTGAGGTGGGAATCTGTAAGCGCATAATTGGCTATAAACAGCAAACATGAACTCGGCCAGCGCTAGTAAACAGTGAATAAAAGTGTTTGTAAAGGTTTCAAATCAACACCGTGTCGCCACTGTAGAAATACACTCATTAAAATCCCCTCCTGAAAACTTTGTCTACTCCCGCAAATAAAATATCCCCGTAACGAAACAGGAAACAAGGCGTAGCTCCGCCCCCTCACAGTTTCTGGTTTCCTGCGCAGGATCTGTGCCGTCTCCCACCCAGTAGTTCTGCTGTAACATAGTAGGACCGCTGGATCCCAGATTACTGTAGACCCTTTATATGTTAATGAAACCTTTTTTTACAGTTTGGATGCTATGATGATGCATTTTGATTAGATTAGATTAGATTTTATTATTTATCATTGCATCGTAAAACACAATGAAATTTAGTTCGGCAGCAATCCACTCCACTTAGCAGCATAACAAAACAAAGTATATACTGTATATACTTAAATATATGTTTAAAAAATATAATGAATAGCCCTAGTCATATTATAATAATTAGACATAGTCAGAAAAAATACAATAATCGTAAACATTGGCTTGCATTGGCAGCAGACATATGATATGAGGTGTCATATCCCCAACACACACACACACACACACACACACACACACACACACACACACACACACACACTACACAAAGCGCTTTGGGTGTCTTGAATAGCGCAATGAATGATTATATATACAGTATATTGCATGACATTGCTAGCCAGTTCTTTCTTTATTTCCACACCACTTTCTTGTGGGGTTTTGATGAACCATGAACCAAACTAGACACATACTGGACCTGAATCAATACATGTAAGGGCACATGTACATGCGTGTGCGGTACGCGCACGTAACTTCTCCAGATGCATTTGCCCTTGCTCGCTAATGTCCACTTAGCCGCGGATTGAACTCATCATTACAGAGGCGCGCGGGCCGGTCGAGGTGTGATGGGGTTTAAGTTCTCAAGGACCATTCCCTTTCAGCATTTGTATGGTCATTGAGCTTTATATCTACATCAATCACACACATGCACGCACACACACACACACACATATATATATATATATAGGCGCACGCGCGCATACAAACACACGCACGTGCGCACGTGCGGAGTAAATAAAAGTACTGCACTATTGGAGAATGACCGGTCGCACCGCCCTGCAAAGACGCAGCCATAAGCACACAACACACACACACACGTGCGCGTACACACACACACACACACACACACACACACACACACACACTCTCTCACACACACAAACACTCTCTCTCACACATACACACACACACACACACACACACTCTCTCACACACACAAACACTCTCTCTCACACACACACACACACACACACACGCTCTCTTTCTCACACACACAAAAATACACACACACACACACACTCTTTCACACACACACACACACACACACACACACACACACACACACACACACACACACACACACACCTTTATGGAGGTGCTGCAGTCGAAGCGGAAGGACTTGGTCTGCCCGTTCTCCAGGTACACCTTGAGGACGTTTGGCATGAAGAGCAGAGAGTTGTCTTTCACTGAGTTCTGGGAGACAGAGAGCAGACCCGGGTTCACAGTCTCATCGCAACATGGAGTGAGTCAGACAATTAATAATCAGACAGTTACCCGAGGTGGTGATTTAGGGCTTATTATGGTCTGGTCTGAACCGTTTGGCTTTTACAGACGAGACATGAGCAGCATTCACAGTTCAGACGCTCACTGGCGATCTTTCCTTTTAATATTAAAGGTCCCTCTATTTTATGGGGGTTATGAGGGTTAGGGTTAAGTGATCACAACAACATCAAGATTTTGAAATGGCTTGTAATGGCTAATCACACTCACACCTGGACCTTTAACATTTATTGCGCTGACATTTGAGATAGGTAAAGAAAATGAAAGAAACAGAGAGAGAGAGAGAGTGATAGAGTGTGATTTGAGCAACATAGATAGAGATAGAGAGACAGATGGAAGGACAGGAAGAGAAAACTTACAGGAACTTGTCCATTAATAATGACCTCCTCTGCAAAGCGCACTTTGACCGGATTGGACTTGAGTTTGGCTTTCTTGGCTGCACTGATAAACGCCGATTTAGGGGACTAGACGAGAGTGAGGGACATAGGTACAGAGGGAGACAGAGACAGAGACAGAGAGAGAGACATTACAACACTTAGGACACTCGTATACTGGTAAACATGTCCCGTATTGTCAACAGATGATCCTGTACTCTGAATATATATATTCGTACATTATTTTCTCAAAGGGTGGTTGCCGCCTAGTGAATCTGGAAAGTTTTAACCAATGATATCTTTCGTTCTTTATCGACGAACGCATGTGATTGGCTGAAACCGCATTCGTCAGGGTGTCAGACAAGCGCGCTAGAAACTTTCTCGAGAAACGAATGGACCCCAAAACTGGAGCGACGCTTGGATCGGTGGACATCTTGTGTCCGTATATCCGGGAGTATCAGCACATGGCATTCTGCCCAGAACCGAAACAAACTGCGTTTTTTTTGTTATTAGCAGTTCTGCTGACAGAACGACTCCACCGCGACCGCATCTCACGTAACATCAAATCCATATAAATTAACACCCGCCATATTTCCTCCTTCCTGTCATTTCCGTCCGCGGAGAGACTTATCTGAAAATAATATCCTAGGAACGCCGAGCGAGCCCCGGTGTGATTAACTCCACACAGCTGGCAGACCGAGTGAAACCGAAACAAACACACACACACACACACGCGCGCGCGCGCGCACACACACAGAAACACACACACACACACACACTCTTTGACTCACAGGATACGGCTGGACGACCGTCAACATGATGGATTCCTTGCAACTCCTGCAAACAAAGAAATAAGAGGGAAAGAGAGAAAACAAATGGGGGAAAAAAAACGAAATGGTGGATAAACAATAGCAGTTGGATTAGTTTAGTGATGGAAGCGGAATGAGACGTGTCCTATTGAAGTTCTCGTGGGACACACACACACACACACACACACGCACGCACACACACACGCACCAACACTATTTATACATGTGTAAGTAAGTAAACTTTCACTCACAGTCATTAATTTTCCATTATGAAGAAAAGCCAGCAACAGTTACATTCAGTTTGCTTTCAGCGTGTGTAAACATTAATTTCACAGTGTGCGCTGACACAGTAAATAAATGCAGTTTTTCTATTTTTAATCTGAAGGCCCATTTTGCTCCATCGTCGATCAGGATCAAATACGTATTATGTTATGCTAATCCATATCTAACGGGCAGTATTAAAACTAAGCTAATTATTTTAGAGTAAAAGTCAAACTGTGTGATCTTTTGAAAATAATTGCCCATTGTGATTTTTTGTTTGGCTGTTGGCTTTTTTCTTTTTCCCCCTCCGGTTTACTTTGTTTCAACACATATTTAAATGGGACACAAACAAAATCCTTCTTCTGGCTGAGAACATTTGGTTCGAAGCAAAAACTATTTGAATAGTCTGTCCCGTCGTTTTAATGTCAAAAGCTACACAACGTCTTGACCTCTGTGGTCGTTCTGGAACCCAACGAAATTGGCTTTAATAGCGTCCTCTCAAATCGCCCCAAAAAGTCCACATACTAACAAACAACCGAGTGTTTGCTACGCTTCACATTTGTTGATTTCTAAATTTGCCCAGATGTACAACTTTTCCGAGACAAACAAGGTTAAGTTCCTCTCGGAGAGGACAGGGACTTGGACCTATCCACGGTCCCGTACGTCCAACACTCTCTGGCCACCAGAAAAACAAGACGCCGTCCAGACCTGACGAGGTCGATGACGCGCTCTCTGGGAGCCGAGCTGACCGCCTCGTCGTTGATCATGATGATCTCATCGCCGGCGATCAGCTTCCCCTCCGACGGACCGCCTGCACGCACACAAGCACACACACACACACACACACACACGCATGCACACACACACACACACACACACACACACACACACACACACACACACACACACAGGGATTGTTTCAAGGTTATTATTGTTGAAATATTTGTCTAGTTGACCATCCAGTTGACCATAAAGTGCTCACATATTGATTTGCCTATCATTATCCCACACGCACACGTCCCTGTGTGTGTGTGTGTGTGTCTCCACATCTGCCCATGGCTGCAGTAGCCGTGCTAATTGGTCCAATCTGCGGCTGCTCTGGCCAATGAGAGCGTGCAAATGAGTCAGCTGAGGAGGTGGATGCGGTTGCCGACGACAACCGTTATAGATCACAGCCGGGTAAACGTGTGACACTGCATTTGTGTGTGTGTGTGTGTGTGTGTGTGTGCATGTGCCTGTGTGTGTGTGTGCCCATGTCTGTGTGTGTGTGTGTGTGTCTGTGTGTGTGTGTGCGTATGCATGCATGTGTGTGTAAATGAGGTAGAGCGCTAGGCCTCATCTAAAGTAGCGGCCTGATGCGTGTGTGTGTGTGTGTGTGCGTGTGTATCTTCTTTGGTCTTCGGTGAGCCAATGGCCTCCACATTGAATATTCATTGTTCCAGTTGTCTATCGAGCACCCGGCGGTGATTGATTATTGAGACGCCTTATCACTCTTTAGCTAATTAGCTACTGGAACTGACCGGGGCCAACAACAAGCTGGGCTAGGAACTTTTGTTCCCTCCCCACAGCTTGTGATTCATGTTCTCTTCGCCTCTCGATTAGCCGCTACCTTTCCTCTTAAAGCGCTTGTAATCACTGTTTTTTTTTTGGGATGGTGTATTTAAGCTAGCGCAAGGCTAATCATAGCACCTGTGACGAATGTATAACCGCACATATGTATCAACAAGCTGTAATATCCTCACATAGCCACTAGGGAATAGAAATAAATATATAAGTTGTATTAACCGCACCTGGCCACCAGATGGCGGCACACATAATACACTGGGGGCGGGCGCTCAGCACTAGCCAATCAGAGCGTAGTATGCGTCATAGAGGCCACGCCTGCCCAGGTACTACCAAACAACACATGTGGGGGGAGGGGAGAAACCCTACAGGCAGCGTATCTGGACAGATATCCGGCTAAGGGGTCGCTCCACGCGCGTGAATTTTACAATTCCTCTCCATTTGCTTCATAGATAATATACCTAAAGCTAAACAAATAAAGTGAGTTAAAAGCGATCCTGTGTCGGCGGCCTTCTTCCTCAAAGAACATCACAACACACCTACCCTAATATAGTCATCTACATGCTGCGTTTCGATGGAAAATTCGAGCTTCCACACGGCTACTTAAAGCACCAATACCAGCACCCATAATAGCACCATTATGCTTTACGATGGCAAAGATAAGCTAAGACGGGGCTAATCACAGCAACGATATTAGCATAGCACCTTGCTGCTTTGTAATGGCGAGATTCAAGATTTACGCTCGCTAACACTCACCCGCATCGCTCTGCGATGTCGTCAGAGAGCGAGTCTGCGATTGGCTGAGCAACTAGCAGCAGAAATGTAACCGGGAGCTCGAAAACGCCAAGGTTAAGGGACCTTCTTTGAGGTGAGGGTATGCTAATTTCCCCCTTTAAGTTGGTAATGTAATGGAGGATGTATTTTAGGAAACGCAAGTACGCAAGTACAGGAAAAAAAAAAAAATACAGGACTTGACCTTGCTGTCCTCTGTGGTATTTAAGGCCCTGTTGCCTGGCAACGTATCAGAGTTACAGTTGTAATGCATTTCAAATACGTACTTATTACCTGCTATATTATTAAGTTTTATGAGTAACTTTGAATAAGAGTCGGTTCGACCAACACACAGAAATGGACTGGACTGCATTCATACAGCGCTTCTCTAACCCGTGGCCACTCAAAGCGCTTTACAATTAGTGCTTCACATTCACCCATTCATGCACCCATTCATGCACCCATTCATACACCGACGGTAAACAGCCAGCTGGTCGGGAGCGGTTAAGGTGAGGCGTCTTGCTCGGGGACACCTCGACTTGCTCTACCTCCTGAACACACACACACACACACACATGCACACACACACACACACACAACCCACCTGGCGTGACCGAGCGCACCACCACCGGCTTCTCGCTGCCCGCCACGAAGCCGAAACCCAGGACCGGGTCGCGCCGCATCTCCACCAGCCTGGGCGCTGGGGGCATCCCGTCCAGACGGACCTCCTCCAGGGAGCTGCTCTGGGACACTTGGCTGGCGAGGAGAAGGAGGAGGTGGAGGAGAAGGAGGTGGAGGACATAAACACCGTTTACTATTTGGTCGTTTAGCAGAAGCTTTTAGTCAAAGTGACTTGCAGTGATTTCAGATACATGTCATTAAAGGGAAAGTAAACGGTTCGGTTTGGGTCTCACAAAGTGTTGGTGAACATTTCTGTGTTATCTTTGACTAAAATGTATAAAGTTGTCAAACGGGGGAGAAATTCACTGTAAAATACAAGAAATTGAGCATAGTGTTAGTTCAGGCAGGCCACGAAGTCAGGCTCGGCTCAGTACAGAGTTCACAGTAGTCATATTGCCGCTTTTAGGTTACGTTGCATATGCAGAAGCGCTTCAAATATGTAGTATTATCAAAACATACATCAGCTGATTCCCCTAGCTTCCCATTGGATACCATACACAGTCAGCTGACAGCTCAGCTGACTCCTCCTCAAACACCCATTAGCAAACATCATTCTTGGCGCCTTATTTAAGCTGCTTCAGCTGCCTATCTTCGCTGCTTTCTCTGCTAGCTTTGCAACCCACCTCCACCCCAGCTCCTCCTTGATGTTGTATCTAATTAATCAATGTTATTTCTGATTGTCATTGATGCTTGCTCTGTTCTGTACCCCAGGGGGTCTCTGCTGCCGCTCTCCTTGTCTTAAACTTTTCCATGTATGCACATGGAAGGGCAGGGAGGAGTGCTCTCCCTGCCTTAAGGCTTTCCACGTAGGCACGTGGAAGGGCAAGGAGGTCCCAGAACAGAGCCATACCGCCAAATGTAATATTCTGCAAGTATATTCTGCAAATGTAATATTCTGCTTAGAATAAAGATTATTTTGACAAAAGTGGTCCTGACTGAAGTCTGCTACTTCCGGCTAAAAATGCTTTTTTCCAGAGTGGTAGTTTCTCTATTGGCTGCTCAGCCCACATCAAGCGAGCGTGAATTGTGAACCTCGCGCTCTCTCCCGTGGGACCCAATGTGTCCGTTTTTTTACGACCTTTACGAACTGTCAAGACCCGAAGTGTAATTAGCCAAAAGCCGACGCTGATTGCTCATGCTGGGGCGTGAAAATGTTTTTGAAATCTTTGGCCCTCCCTGACATTAGCCGAGGACAGTTACAGCAGCTTTATGACGGGGGGGGGGGGGGGACATGGCTCGATACGGTCCACGATACAACACCTTAAGCCGAGAGTTACGAAGACGACCTTTTGATATCCAACATAAACCTTTAAAGTGAGTGACTACAACCGACCGGCGGTGACAATTACATTACATTTTTACTGCCAAAACCTTAATCACGCCTGATAACAAATGACTGCTACGTCGCGACTGTGACTGAAATGCACCGTGTACGTTACACACACACACACACACACACACACACACACACACACTTAAGATTAATACAAAGGTACATATTACACACACATTAGGCACGAGCACCAACACATGCACGCTCTGTAAAACATACAATGTCAATTTATATCATACTCATCATCAATTCCTCCCCCTCTCTCTCTCTCTCTCTCTCTCTCTCTCTCTCTCTCTCTCCCTCTACTTAGTACTCTACCTCTCCCTACCTCTCTCTCATACCCCTCTGCCGGTAGGTGCTTTATCTCTGTACCAAAAGTTAAGTAAAGGAAAGTACTGGATGTTTATTGTCAAGGAGCCAGCGCCCATTTCTCTTTCTCTCTCTCTGTCTCTCTCTCTGTCTCTCTCTTTCTCTCTCCCTCTCTGTGTCACCCTCTGTCACTCTCTGTCTCTCCCTCTGTCACTTTCCTCTTTCTCTCCCCCTATCTCCCTCCCTTCCCTCGTTCCACTCGCTCTGCTAGAAATTCAACCGAGGCAGTCCATCAGGAAAGCCGCGTCACCTCGGCCCATGCCACCAGCTGCTCAGTCTGGGGAGCAGAGACCATGTCCAAGATGTGTGTGTGTGTGTGTGTGTCTGTGACAGTTGGAGGAGAAGGAGGAGGAGAGGAGGAAGAGGAGGAGTGAAGGAAAGGAGGAAGAGGAGGCGTGAATGAAAGGTTCTGGATTTTTAGCAATGTGAGTTGATCCCTTATGGGGACTGGTGTGTGTGTGTGTGTGTGTGTGTGTGTGTGTGTGTGTGTGTGTGTGTGTGTGTGTGTGTGTGTGTGCACATGTGTGTGTGTGCGTGTGTGTGTTAACAGGGTGGACAGAGGCTTGGAAAGGAGATCGTTGCGGATCAGGGGTGGCAAGCTATTTGGTAGGAGGGCGGAGGAGGAGGATTGGAAAGATGGAAAGGAGAGATGGTGAAAGAGAGGGGGGGGAGCACCACAGCTTTTTATTCACACAGTTCCCTTCTTTATGGAGACCTGTTGATTCAAGCGGACCGGGGAGAGGACCGGAAAGGAGACGGCGAGAAGAGGAGAGGTGAGGAGAAGAGAGGGGAGGAGAAGAGAGGGGAGGAAGGACTCATCCACACACGACCATGGCTTTGCATCTGAGCGGCACAGCGGTTAGCACTGCTGCGTCACAGCAAGAAGGTCCTGGATTCGAACCCTGGGACGGGAGGACCTTTCTGTGTGGGGGTTGTATGTTCCCCCCCCCCCCCCCCGTGTTCACGTGGGTTTCCTCCCGCACCACAAAACATGCAAGTTGCCCATGAGCAAGGCAAGAGCACTACATCTGGAGTGGGTTCGCGGGCGCTACCCTTGTGGCAGGCAGCCCACTGCTCCCGGCATGAAGGATGGGTTAAATGCAGAGAATGTAATTTCCCCATAGGGGTTTAATAAACGGTATCATTAAACATTATTAGCATTAACGCATTGGTGTACTTAAAACTCTCTCTTGAGAAACGATCAGCCATGAGACCCCATCAATGAGATTACCTGTCTAAATGAAGGAAGAAAAAAAAAACAACAAACGAAATTGGCGCGTTCACACACACACAGACGAAATGGCCGGTTTGCGACCAACGTTCGACCGCGTCTGTTTTTTCGCGTCACCGAACAAACTGCCCCGCACCCGTGACCATATTGAACCTCCGTTGACGTCGCCGCCTTCGACAGTCTGTTCGATAGCCTCTACGCGAACGCGCCACTTTCAATTTTGCTTTAAGTATATCGGGGTCTTTATAGGGATCTGCGCTGTTTAGTGGGACAGGTAGATGATTGGGCAGGCGATGGTGAGAGTGTGAAAATGAAACGATGATGGAGCGGATGAAATGAAAAACAAGGGGGAAAAAGAGAGAGGGAGAAAGTGACAGAGAGAGAGAGAGAGAGAGAGAGAGAGAGAGCAGGGCTAGAGATCACTATTCCAGAGGGGCCTCCATGTTGGCTCTGACATTAACCACTGGTGACGCGGTCGAAATGAGCAGGCGGATGGATTACATCATCCCCCCCCCCCCCCCCCCCCCCGACCCTCACATCATCCATAACTGTGTGTGTCTGTGTGTGTGTGTGTGTGTGTGTGTGTGTGTAGCAAACATTCGCATGAGATCACACACGTGATTGTATCATTTAAGTCTGTGGGCCCTATTTTAACGATCTGAAACGCATTGTCTTAAGCGCGCGGCGCAGGTGCATATAGGGGCGTGTCCCAATCCACTTTTGCTAGTTTAACGCCGGAAAAATGGTTGCTGTTCATGTCTTCATTAATCATGGGTGTGTTTTAGGCGTAACATGCAATAAACCAATCAGAGTGTCATCTCCCATTCCCTTTAAAGCAAGCGCTTGGCGGATCGCTATTATGACGGCGGACTTGCCAGGCGCGAAGAAGGAGCGATGTTCAGGCGGGGGGGGTACGGATCTAGGGAACGAGCAGTACAATGTGTACAAAACACGTACCGTATTTTCCGCACTATAGGGCGCATTGGATTATAAGGCGCACTGTCAATGAATGGTCTATTTTCGAACTTTTTTCATATATAAAGCGCACCGGACTATAAGGCGCTCCGGATTATAAGGCGCACTGTCGTTTTTTAAGAAAATTAAAGGCTTTTAAGTGCACCTTATAGTGCGGAAAATACGGTAGGCTTCTTGCAAAAATGTATTTATTTTAACGCATGGTTTATAACACCTGCAATAACGTCATTCGGTAAATGAAGCGTAAATGTCATGCAGCTCCGCTGGCTGAAGATCCTCAGGCCGGACCCGGTTGGCAGGATCAGGGGGTAGATGTGGACATTATGACATGTATTTTTTTAAGAAATAATAATCTTTCACATTGTAATCTTTTATATATTTTTAATGGTTTGTGCGCTGCTGCGCCTCCCTGTGTGTGTAACAAGCAGCGCCCTTAAACTAACAGTGAGACCCCGCCCACGCCGTTGACTTTCCACCAGGTTTCTGTTGGCCAATGGCGCAATTGCTTTCAGTTGCGTCAAGATAGCAATACGGCAACAATCTGCATGAACACGACCTCATTTTCAGACCGACGCACACATGGACGCGCAGAGGAGCGCAAGTGCACTTGCCATTTAAACCACGTGGGCGCAGGACGGGAAAACGAGAACTGCGTCGGTCTGAAGCTTGCAGAGACACTTGCGTCGCGCTTGGTGCCGCTCTGCGCCGGGGTGTAAGATGGGGCCCTGTGTGTGGGATATTTTGTTTTCTGCGAGCGTGTGTGTGCTTGCAAGCATGTGCATGTGTGTGTGTGTGTTCATGTATGTATCTAGTCTGTATCTATACATGTATCTATATGTAATATAGTATACATGCTAGACAGTATTGTGTGTGTATGTTGCTGTATGAACTGGCTCTGTGGTATGTGTGTGTGTGTGTGTGTGTGTGTGTGTGTGTGTGTGTCATGCATGTGTGTATGCATGTGTATGCATTGTGTATGCATGTCTGCATGCATGTGTATTTATGCATGTGTGTGTGTATGTGTGTGAGTGTGTCCTTACTTGCTGTGGTAGTCGCGGGGGTCTCTGGGGGTGTTCATGCTGTCCCAGCTATAGGGGGGCCCCTGGAGGCCTCCCCAGGGGCCCGCGCCGGGGGGGGGCCAGCCGGACGTTTTGTTCTTGTGGCTGGACACGCAGAAACATATGAAAAAAGCAGGTTAGGAGGATTTTTTTAAAGAATAATACTAATAATAACTTTCATTTAAATAGCGCCTTCCAACACAAAGTAATACAGGAACAGAAAATAACGATAGCAAAACTTTGCATATAGGATGGCAAAAATGAACTCGAGACCACGGGCCTTGGGGAACAGGTGAGTGACCCGCGTCTGAGGGTGAGTTATAGAGGATTTTGTAAGACACACCTGGAGTATTGCTGGTAGTTTGGGTTCAGAAACCTGTCTGAAAATGCCTGGCTGGAAGGTTTCCCTGGGGTTTGAACCCAAGACCTTTTCGATGCCTAACCCGAATATATGGCTATGACGGTAGGATGGACACACACACACACAAAAAACGCTCAACAATCGGGCAAGTAAAGGCTCTGGTAGCACCCCCCCCCCCCCCCCCCCTCTCAACAATCGCGATCTAGATTAACCTGGATTAATTTCAAGATTACCATTAGATTAATCTAGATTAAATATTTTAATCTATGCCCATTTCTGCTAGACCCAGTATGTATGGAAGACACACAGGATACGGTCTCAGCGGTCTACACTAGCCGCTGTGTGTGCCTTAATCGACCGCTAAGCCGCTTGCCCTCCTTTTCGAAGGACGGACCGAAACATTTGCCGTCTCCCTTCGCCCCAATTAGTCAGTCCACCCCTGAGTCTCACCCCAGGACCTCTCTCAGGTCCCGGGGCCGGCGGTGGCGGCGGTGGTGATTAGCACTGATTAGAGTTAGCGGCGATCAATCGTGGCTCCGCGAGACGCACACCGATCGATTATCTTGCCCGGCCAGGCATGTGGGTCCTGCGCACTGCGGAGCGCTCACAGCGGCGGGACAGAGAGACGTTTGGCACGTTTTGTGGCTAGCGGTTCAGCGCAATGCTAATCACACGAACAATGTCATTGGAGGTTGTTTTAAAGAAAGGCTGCGGGGAAGAGGGGTGGATGGGACAGAGAGAGAGAGAGAGAGAGAGAGAGAGCAAACAAAAAGTTGGAAAGAGAGCTAAAGATAAGACACCAGCTTTCGGTTTCTCAGTCTAACTGGATCAGGTGCTATCCGTTTTACATGGACGGTGTTTAACCAATCCATGTAAATAACCAATAAACTGTCGTCGTAATTTCACCAATAATACGGCATGATTGGGAGAACTAAAAATATATGTAAACTCGGACGACGTTACTACATTACATTATTACATAAGGTATTTATTTCACCTTTCGACGTTTTATAGCAGTTCAATACCAAAGAAGATGAGCTTTGGGATGAACATAACAGGTCTAGTATATCATCCACGTCCATAATGAAATATGCCGTCCATTTGAGGTCAAGATAAGAAGGACAGACGGCAGTTAATTAACCTTCCAATGGCTAAGCCCGTAATACCGTCTAGTGTGTAATGTCCCCAAGCCAAGTGTAAGCCAAAAGAAAGGACAAGGGCTACAATGACAAATGATTATATATATATATATATTAGCTAGCTAGCATGTGTTAGCTGGGTTAGCTCGCTAGAAGTCAGTGGCTAGCTAGCTTCTCCGAAGCCTGTAAACTGGAGTGGAACAGCATGTGTTATCTTTCCATCTGATTAGAACGATAGAAGTAACATGAACATAAATATGTTTTGTGCTAAAAGCTCATTAAATTGTATCTAATTTCACGCGGTAGAAGTTGTGTGCTGGACTTTACATATTAGACCCCATAATTCACTCTGTTTGTCGAGCCTCGAAACACAGTTTCTAAAGTCAGCATTGCGCCGTCGTAAGAAGTGGTGGAAGTGGACTCCGAGTCCAGAGTCATGTCCAAGTCTTTGCTCCATCTTTACACCCATTGTATTCACTTCAATTCAGACAGTCATTCCCCACATGTCGACCTCAGGGTGGTGTGGATTAGCGAGGTCAGAATGGTTTACTCAAAATATCGGAGGAAACTTTCCTTTATGAATAACGGATTTCCACTTCTGACCATTGAGACACTAGCAATAGCAATTAAGAGAAGAAAGTCGCCTTGAATGTAACGCGTTACAGTTGTAACACGCACGTTTTCCCGTGCTATGTATGCATAATGCCATCATGACCTCATCACGTCGGCATGTGGCCAGCGCCGTACTAAAGAATGATCAACAAGATTCGTTCACTCACACCAAACCGGTTTCGCACAAAGTAAGTAATAATGTAGATACATGAACAGATAAATGCAGAATATAACGTTCGGTTTCAAGCTCTCATCCCGATCCCATCCCATATGAAGGATAAAGTGCTTATTATGAATGTCGGCCTAGGGAGTGGTTTCCATCCAAACAACCATCCCACATGTGTTCTCCATAGAGTTGTGCGCTCACCATGTGGCGCCGCAAACACACACACACACACACACACACACACACACACACACACACACACACGCGCATACAAAAAAACGTCTCAAATCATCATGCGTGCGTTGTTACCGTGGTTTCGAACCAACTGAACTAAACTGTCGCCTCCCTCCCATCCATAATCTCACCGGTCCCCTCATCATCGGATGCTGCCGGAGTACGTCTGTCACCCTGCGTGTGGCAGTTGGCTTCATATGTGTGTGTGTGTGTGTGTGTGTGTGTGTGTGTGTGTGTGTGTGAGAGAGAAGCGAGAGGATGAGAGGAGAGGGGGGTGAAAGAGTGTATGTGTGAGTGTCGGCTTATGTGTGCGGGTTTCGCGTGCACGTTTGTGTGTGTGTGCATGAGTGTACAGATGTTTATATCTGTGTGTGTGTGTGTGTGTGTGTGTGTGTGTGTGTGTGTGAATAGAGAGTAGAGAGAATGAGAAGGTGGGGGACAGACTGTGTGTGTGTGTGAATGGCAGGGAGAGAGACAGAGCAAGAGAGAGAGAGAGACAGAAAGAGAGAGAGACAGAAAGAGAGAGAGAGACAGAAAGAGAGAGAGACAGAAAGAGAGAGAGAGAGACAGAGAGAGAGAGAGCGAGAGCATGCTGAGTTAAGTATATTTAGACACACACCACCAGGGTAACCTTTAAACGTGCCACTCACACGGGGTTGGTTGATTGCTTGATTGACTCCTTTAATTGATTAATTGACAAACATCACCGATTGGTCGGGTTGGTTTTGTTTGGGTGGACCGGTGCGGTGGGTCAATCAATCGCTTAATCACGTTTGGGGTTACACGTGAGTAGTTGACGCAAGGCATCATGGGAGTACGTCAGATAGCTGATAGATTGGAGTGGTTGAGCGAGCATTAGCATTAATCAGTCGGTTGCTTGAAACCCTTTAGGTAAAATCTCTGGACTGAAGGAAGGAAGAATCAATGAAAATCAGAAAGAAAGTCCAAACTAATGATCAAAATAAATAAAGGACAGAAGGAAAACCGCGAATGAACCGCAGAAAGACATAAATAAAGGTTACCTGCTTTTCAACACGCACACGCACACACACACACATAAAGGGCTGAATGTCTGGATAAGACGCACTTAACGCTTGTTTCGTTGGAAAGGCCACTGTATTGACGGCGGGAAAAAAAAACACGCTTCCTCTTTTGAAAGTGAGCAATTCATCTGCCCTTCGAAACCTTTCACTTCCATTTTGTTTTTAGTTGAACAAACTACTTCTCACAAAATAACCACAGCACTGCTGTGCTTTAAAAGGCTAAACAGCTCGAATAAATATAGCTTAAATACATCTTATAATAAATACAATTGTATTCAATCACCGATTGGTTTTAAGCAACCTCGGGTTCATGCTGGAAATACTTCTCTATTGTTGAAAGTACAAGAATAATACAAGGAAGTACGTAAAATATGAACATTTTAACTTGTAACACACAGTCAATCCCGATCTGTCTACAATCTCATCAGTAAACGCGTGAGATCAGGACGGCGTAACTTGAAAAGCACAACAAAACTTCAGTTCATCTGTAATATTTGCAGTCAGAACAGCACAGAGAGAGGAGAGCATTAGAAACCTGCACCCGGAAATTTCCCCATTCGTGGTCGAGAAAGCTTTGAACGTCGAGAAAGTGTAATTTACGAATGCCGGTATTACGTATTAGGACACACGCAACACAGCTTTCAGACTTTCCACGTAATAATGAAACCACCTTGCCAATTCTCATTCTGGTTACTTTTTAACATACCAGCCGGATTGATTTACTCATGACTGGTCCCTAACGCTCTGTCATTACAGACATTGATCTTCCTGTCCAGTAAAACAGCTTGCCAAAAGCAATGAGGAGCAATGACTGGTGGGTAAAAAAAAGTAAAAAGTGAGTTTGTGTTATGAAAAATGCGAGTTGTGGATCGCAGTCCCTTAAAGGGGCAGTAGACCGCTTTTCAACTTTTCCCACCCTAGCGTTTCAAAGCGGTATTATTTTTTGTTCGCGCCGCTGTTGCGAAGAGAAACCCGGATCGCTTTCCGTTTCCTCAGAGCCGGGCGACCGCAAACAACACAAGACGCGAATTAGTTCGGAAATCTCAGCGAAAAGAAACGATCAGCGCTTTGGAAATAAGAAAGAAAGGAGCGTGTTCACCGAGGGGGTAAAGTGAAATTGGCGTCATTGTATTTGGGAACAGGCTAAAGCTATTGTAATGATGTGCATTGCATAGTCATACCATAGTTGGAGTATTGCTATCGGCAGCGGGGGTTGGCGTTGGGGGAGGGGGGGGTAGAAGAAAACATTAGGAGGAAAACCGTGAGTTCATTCATTCGTTTAGTCTGTAATGGAGACACAGAAGCAGATACTAATTCTTCTTCTCTAGTATGTGCTGAGAAAAGCGAACTGGGTTTGGTAGCCCGACTGGATCGCCCGGCGAGTCGCGGCATGAGGTTTATCCAGGTAGTACACTCAAAACTGCAAAAACGTAGCGTACGCAGATGTAAGTAGCATCACCAGATTGGCTTTACTTCGGTTGGTCCACCGTCCGCCGTTTCCACCACTGGGGATAGCGAGTGGGGATAGCTACCGGGGAAAAGCGCTATTCCTTCTGGTTTAGTTGCACGCGTGATGGTTGACGCGTTTTTTTTGTGGCGTTAATGGCGCCTTCATTTTATTTAGGCTTATGGGGAAGCTGAGGGAACCCATCTAAACGCCGACGGTGTCATTATTCTGCAGCCGTTACACTGTGAAGTGAACATTTACTTCATATTGATACGTTAAAGCAAAAACGCTGTCTACGGTGCCTTTAAATAAGATAGCACAATGTTACAGACAGACCTGCGCTCGTTGAATCCACTACAAAACGTTCGCACACATTTAAACTATATTATAAGACTGAAATGAAATGAAAATGTTGTCAAGCTTACAGCTAAAAGCATCACAGCCAACAGCATCGTATTGTAATACCAAGTAAACGCAAACATCATATTATAAGACTTAATACATAGCATTACCCCCAATGCTATAACAAAAGGTGAATATCTATTCACCGTTTTAGAGATAAAGTGAAGGCCAGCCCTTTATGCACAACTATTGACCCAGTTGGATTTCACGTTGGGTCTATACAGTCCAAAAAGCACACCAATAGCACGCCAATAGCACGCCAAAAGGGGGAAGAGTCCACACCGCAACAAAGACACCGACACACAAAAAACACACATCCTAATGCGTGCACACCCTCATGGAGGACCCCAGCCAGACCGAATGACCCGAGAAATACAAAAGGCGACACAAGAAGTCGCCAGAAGTGCGCCAGCCTACATTATAACAGGGCTACGCGTTGCTGGCGCCCTGCGGGCCTCCTCCCCCTGTTACAAAGCCCCCCACCCCCGGCCTCAGCAATTCATCCCCCTTTTACACTCCACAGAACAACTGGGCTAATTCACTGTCAAGCCGTGGGTAGAGTGGGGGTTATATAGCATATATATATATATATATATATATATATATATATATATATATAGGCTATATAGGCTATATAGTGACTTGTTGTGGTACCGTGGCGCTACAACGTTAGCCATCGTAAGCCATCAAAAGCGGCATGCGATCGAATGCGGGAGATATTTATTCACTGTTTAATATTGAATAAACCACTTGATAGGCAGTGTGTGATGTTCCTTTTTTTATGATCTGAATTAACTTTCACATTTCTTAAACGACGGACTGGTTCAGGACTTTGAATGGAATGATCGGCTTTGCGAAATGACGGCGATTATCCAATTATGTAACTGATCCGTCCATAAGACATTGCTGGGATTGGTCCGTTTCCAATTAAGTCTCTTGATTTTTTTTTCATTAATGGCTCCGAGTCAAGGGGGGTCTCTCTCTCTCTCTCTCTCTCTCATCGCTCCTCTTCTTCTTCGTTTTCTTCACGCTCTGCCTCACTGCGTTGCTCTGTGCCATCTTTCATAAATGAAACATTGGCTGAGAGCTCTGGTTTTGTATGGCGATACTATTCTGAGCATCACCCCTTTAAACACAGTATACACACACACACACACACACACACACACGCACAATGTCAAACCTATGATTTAACAAACTGAAATGACACAAAAATGCAATATTGTGATATCCACACACACACACACACACACACACATAATAACACCCACACAAGTAAATATCAAATTCACGTGTACGCAAGTAAGCAAATAGAGACAGTCAAACACACACACACACACGAATCTCAAATTCCGATGCACACGGGTAAGCAAATGGAGACAGTCACACACACACACACACACACACACACACAGACTCTCTCACACACACACACACACACACACACAGTCTCTCTCTCACACACACACACACACACAGAAAAGTGCCGAGAATGATGCGGCTGTAAAACAATTTGTTATTCTAATGATCACACCTGCTGCAGAAGACGGCAATGAATTGGTTTTCATCCCGTGGGTCGCAGCGTTTAAACTGCTGAACATAGACGCGATCAACACGAAGCACCCAGGGGCCCCCCCCTAATGAGCGGCGCGGAGCCGTTCGCACCACTCAGCAGATGTTTCGGGGTTTGGTTTTCGCTTTGTACGTATTAAAGCTCAGCTGTCGACCCTCCCGGTTTTTTTCCCCGGGATTCTCCCCGTATTTTATTTTAACCCTCCTCTCCCGTTTAAATGTGTATCCGTGAAATCTCCCGTATTTTTTCAGCCTTTTCTTTTAAAAAGGTTTATAAGAACATTGTGGAGGGTGTGTGTGTGTGGAGTGTGTGTGTGTGTTGTTGATGGCTGGTTTACAGCCTCATGAGTCACACTGATTGGACTCCTCCTCGAGTGTGTGTGTGTGGTGATAGCTGGGCCGTGTTCCGATATCTGTGAGTACACTAACTTCCATGAGTACACTTCAACATAGTACACTATCCGTACTCAATAGGTACGCAGAGCTTCAGACGTTAGTGCAGTTCCAAATGCAATACTCTGTGGCGCACTTAACGGAAATGACATCAGCTGCGCGGCCGCGTCACCCGCCAAACACGTGAATTCATTAGACGTTCTCTGAGCGCGGCTCAGCCTCTTCCGCTACGTAGCTAAGATGGCTGCCGTTGAGTACGCATAGTGTACCCCGTAGCACACTCAGCTTTTTGGCCGTTTTGAGTACACATACGGGTCCTTTCAAGTACACTTCTTTTCGCCGCGATCATAATCGGAGCACCCTACGTACTCAAACTAAGTACACTAAGTACGGGAAGTATGGATATCGGAACACGTTTATCCTGGGTGCCATGATTGCTCTCATGCACCACAGGTGTGCAGCCCCACCCAGACCCAGAGTCCAATCAGTGTGACTCGGTCCAGGTGAGGCTGTAAACCAGCCATCAACAACACACACACACACACACACACACAAACCAGCTATCAACCACACACACACACCCCACACACACTCCACAAACATACAACCATTTGACTCGATTGTCGTCACTGACTTAACGTAGGAACAAGCTCACCCAATCCTTTTATATATATATATATATATATATATATATATATATATATATATATATATATATATATATATATATGATATTTCAAAAGTGGTTACCATGTGATTTTAGGATCCACTGTGTCTCTAAATGTAAGGGGTCTGTGGAAAGATGTTATTGTTAAAACAGACACATTGACAATAATATGAAAAAATGACATAGATCATTGAAAATACATATATTATAAATATTCTTAAGTAAATATTAGTATTATGGCTTGTTATTATTTCAGAAATAGTGTGGCTTTGTGCATCCCCTCATGTTTTCCATTGATGCTCTGTGCTGATGTGTGTTATGTGCTAAATAAACCCACTGGGAGCATCAGCAGCGTTGCCTTGACGTTTTCTTCCCACTGTTTCCCACTGGCCACGGCTTTCTGGCAGTAATAATTGTGTATGAAGGGGGGGGGGGGGGGGGGGGCGCCGTCACTCTTTGCTCAGCCACCGCATGTCTATTAATCTACGTTTTACCGTTTGACGACAATTTCGTGGTACGCCTAAAGTCTACGGCTGGGAACCGCCGGAGCAGACGGTCGGTTGATGAAATCCTCACTCGGCACGAAGGCTCGGTGAGACTATTGCCGCGTCTCAATTCGCATTACTTCCATACTTGACGTGCTGTTTTGAGTGCGTAAGCGAGCTGTGCGAGTGTGGCACGCCGGACACTCCTCACCCTCGACGGTTGCCGTCTTGCCTACGCAGCGGGAAGGGAAAGGAACCGCCAAAATAAAGGCGGTCGAGTTAAAATAACGCCGGCGATGACGTTCCCCTCATTTGCAATTCGCCATTTAATGGGGCACTTGGCAACTCTGGCCATTTCTTCGCTGGTTTTCACTTTTGACATCGCATGTTTTCTCAACAAGCTCCCCCTACAGGTCTGGGACGTATATTACACAACACTGTCGTAAAAAAACTCACTTGCGGCACCCTCCTCCCCCTTTCTACCGCTGCTCATGTGCATTTGTTGCCGGGTTTTTTCGTGTGGCGCGATGTGTACCGAGGTGGGTAATACATTATACACTGTATCATAGAACATTGACATGTATAGCCGGCGTGATTAACCGTTATTGAGGTTTACGTTGAATTGCCGTAAAGCAGTTTGTGTTTCTCGCTCTTTCTCGCTTCTCGCGATACTTCCCATTTCCAATTTACCGGGACGGTAGTCCCAAAGTTGCAAGGCTGGTTTTCCACCGGGGGGAGCGGGGATAGTCACCATTAACACCGGAACAGACCATTTAACCATCCAAATGATTTCCAGACGGGTTTATTAAGTTGAAAAAGTTGCCAAGTGCCCCTTTAAAAAATATATATATATACCGTTCGCCATCGTCATTTCCGGTAGGCGCACAGCGGCCGCATTCGGTTTGACACAACGCCGCCCTGTCAGAGTTCGCGCACCACGCGAGTACACAGTGTACACAGTGCGGGCCGCAGAAAGAGCGTAAAATGTTAATTGAGGAGGATTTCAACGCAGAGCAGCGGGAGGTGTTTGAGTTCAGGACCGGGGGACAGCTCCTCAGCCTTTAGCAACAAGACGAATGATGGCTTGGAGACTTAGCATTTAGATGGGGGAGAGAGAGAGAGAGAGAGAGAGAGAGGGAGAGAGAGAGAGAGAGCTGTGTTGTTGTTCTCTTGACAATGTGCTGAAAATGGCACAAAAAAAAAAAAATGATGTATGAACTGTCCACAGCCAAACGCCGAGGCAAGCGGCCACGTGCGCCGACCCTGAAGACACACACACACACACACACACACACACACACACAAGCGCACATGCGTCAATGTGTGCGGGTGCATGCGTGCCACACACCCACACATGTGAACGCGCACACACACACACACACACACACACACACACACACACACATGTGCGGGTGTGGCGGTGTGTATCCGCCACACTCGTGCTACGCTCACACTCGCACTCGCGCACGCACACACACACACACACACACACATACACACACACACACAGTGCCATGACAGTATTTCCATTGTGCAAACATCACCTTGGGGGTCCAATTTTTGCCAGAGTAATATACAAAAAATTGTACGCGATCTCCAATATCTAGTGCCAAACAAACAGAGGGGGAGCTCAACGGAGGTTATGTGCATATGAGACAACGCCAGGGTGGTTTGGTGGGGGACAAAATGTCCCCAAACAGGACATTTATCAGGCTGAAGTCAGACTTCAGTGGGGACTGGACGGGACGACGTCGGAAGAAAGACTTCAGCAAGCCATCTTCAAAAACATCGGGGGAAATTTGCGCTTACACGTACCGCTTACACTCGCTTAGCGCTTAACACACACACACACACACACACTTTCCTTTATTACAAATCACAGAATGACTGTGGTCTTGTTTCCTGGACGCATGTCATAACACCCACCCACACACACAGACACACACACACACACACACACACACACACACACACACACACACACGTGTCTGAGGGCACAAACACAAACATGCTCACACAAACACACACACACACACACACACATAGACCAGTGTCTGAGGGCACAAACACAAACATGCTCACACAAACACACACACACACACACACACACACACACACACACACACACACACACATAGACCAGTATCTGAGGGCACAAACACAAACATGCTCACACAAACACACACACACACACACACACACACACACACACACACACACACACACACACACACACACATAGACCAGTGTCTGAGGGCACAAACACAAACATGCTCACACAAACACACATATACACACACACACACACACACACACATAGACCAGTGTCTGAGGGCACAAACACAAACATGCTCACACAAACACACACACACACACACACACACACACATAGACCAGTGTCTGAGGGCACAAACACAAACATGCTCACACAAACACACACACACACACACACACACACACATAGACCAGTATCTGAGGGCACAAACACAAACATGCTCACACACACACACACACACACACACACACACACAGACCAGT
This sequence comes from Merluccius polli, assembly GCA_030340625.1. Taxonomy (NCBI): domain Eukaryota; kingdom Metazoa; phylum Chordata; class Actinopteri; order Gadiformes; family Merlucciidae; genus Merluccius; species Merluccius polli. The sequence continues at coordinate 238,522 of JAOPHQ010000579.1, forward strand.
ATCTGAGGGCACAAACACAAACATGCTCACACAAACACACATATACACACACACACACACACACGCACTCAAGCGCACACATGCACACGCCGTGTCGTCTCCATGCCCGCAGATCAAATCCAATTAAATTGATCAGCTTCATTGTAATTGCGTTTATATTGCCTTTGACTTTGGATGGGGGGGGGAAAAAAAAAAGTGAGTCATCGCTTCGCTGAATTGAAGGAAGCTAATTAGCCAGAACCTTTGACCTACCGACAGTCTGGACCGCGTGACGCGCATTGCGGCGGTGGAGCGCATCGATCGATCGCGACGCGCAGCGCTTTTTACACGCGACAGAACCATTGATCCGCAACCCGTGTGGCAGTATGTGTGACGTCGCGGCATTTGACTTCGGTTCGCGTTTCCCTTGGAGGAGAGCGAAAGGTCGGCGGCGTCGTACACATCTTTGCCATACGTATTCATACACACGAGTACGGGTGTATGAGTTATTTATCCCAGACGGAAAGCTTGGGTGTCGTAAATGCGATTAACAAAATGAGAGGTAACACTTTACAATAAGGTACGCAAAAACGCGGGTAGTTACTGAGGAACAAATGAGTAACGAATGATGAACGACCAGGGCCCTAACTGGGGCCCTAACTGGGGCCCTAACTGGGGCCCTAACTGGGCCCTAAGTGACAGTTACTCAGTAACGAATACAGTAGTCCCCTAGTCTGTTTACCAGTAATTCCTAACTGGGGCCCCGTTAGGGCCCCAGTTAGGGCCCTGGTTGTTCATCATTCGTTACTCAGTAACGAATACAGTAGTCCCCTAGTCTGTTCACCAGTAATTCCTCAGTAGTTACTGAGTAACTGTCACTTAGGGCCCTGTTAGGGCCCCAGTTAGGGCCCCAGTTAGGGCCCCAGTTAGGGCCCTGGTCGTTCATCATTCATTACTCATTCGTTCCTCAGTAACTACCCACTTTTTGCGTACCTTATTGTAAAGTGTTACCAAATGAGATACACAATGGAAAGGATGGATATCGGAAAAAAAAGTCTACAAAATAATACAGTGCGAGTCGGCGAAATGCAAACTCGGCTGTAAACGTATACGACTGGATCGAAACCGAAGGACTGTTTGGGAAGTTTACAACGTTACATGCACTTTATATACCTTTCCATATACTGCATACGCTAAGAAAATGGGCTCATAGCTTCACATCAGTGTATTTTTCTACTTCATTCGGAGGAGGACAGCGGATAGGATAGCGTAGTGTGGTGGTTTGGGTGTGTGAGACTCCCAGCCGAAAGGCTCCGGGTTCGACTTGTTGTTAACATACGGCGCAAGATGCCTAACCCCTTTACCTGTATTTGAATTCTTTGCAAGTCTCTTTGGGATAAAAGTGTCTTGTAACTTAACAAATAGAAGTAGTCACAGGATTTACAAAAGGAAAGGGTAACCTGAAAAAAAAACCCAAAAACCCAGAAAATAATCATGGGCTCATTATTCATATACTCTGACCGCCAGGATTAATGATAACCTGTCATACGATGTCGTTTTCAACAGAATCGCGGCACTGGTGTCTTTTATGCACTAATATCCTTTGAAACCCCTGTGTGCCTGTAATTGTGTAATCTTGACGAAGGGCCCGCGCAATTTCCCCCTTGATTTGAAGGGTCTAGTAATTTGAAATGTCACGTGTGTCACGTGACAACACAGGCGTCTCACCGTCGTATTAATGTATTTATGTATCGCGCTGATAGCACTTTACGCTCTCGGCGTTCAACTCGACGCGGCCTGTGAGTCAACGTCGGCCTGACGATATTTCAGACAGCCGACGACTATAATTGTGAAGCAGAACGGCGCGGTGTCACCGACGACAGTGACGCGCCCATATAAGGAGGCGCAGAGAGTATCTTGGGTCCAATATCAGCCGATCAGCGCGCATCTTTTAAAAAAAATCGGGTTTTCACAACCACGTCCCCGCCAGAGCAGACTTGCGTTACGTTCGCGTGAGATTTGAATACAAATCAGCCGATTTTTTAATGATCCCTCGTCGTTTCAGACCACACACACACACACACACACACAGCTTTGGCGAACGCAGAATCGGTTATATTTGCTGTCAAAAGGATAGCGTGGCGTGTTCAATGAATGTGTGTTGATTTATGAATGCTTTTAATCAGGGAAATCACAAATCACAGAGGAAATACACAAACCATGACCCCCCTCCCCCTCCCCAACAAAAACTCGCAGAGTTTCTTACTGTGGATGTGCTTTGAATGAAATTAAAAGATTTTACGAGGGCCACTTTTATCCAGATTGATGAATGTGACGCATATTTTCTTTCAGTTGGGGGAACTCATGAGTTTCAGAAGCGCTTGGTGTGCGGGTCGATTGACTGGGTTAGCATTTCTTACCGCATAAGGGTCTGTAACCCATCTGTTCGGTGTCAAATCATTTGGCATAAAAAAAGACAGTTATAGAGTATGACTTAGCAGGGCTTTTGTGTGTCATTTTGTGTGTGTGTGTGTGTGTGTGTGTGTGTGTGTGTGTGTGTGTGTGTGTGTGTGTGTGTGTGTGGTATTCGTACGCCGAATCGAAATGACACGCACCGTTTTTTGTCATCGCCGCTTTCGCTCCCGCTAAACACAAAACAACACGTGCGTCGAAGCGAGCGGAGAGCGACATCTGCGCCCTGCAACGCGGGAACGGGATTCAGACGGTGGGAAAAATGACGTCGACAGGGGGGGGGGGGGGGGGGGGGGGGAACAAGAGTCGGTAGATTGCGCGGTAAATAAAACGACAAACGTTGGGGGCTGACGATTAGAAATATGAACCGCTTGTGCTTGTGTCTCGCCTTTTTTTTTTTTGCTTCGATTTACAAACCTTTTCATCCCAGCGTTACAGGGGAACGAGGAGAGGAGCGCTTCGCCGAGGAGAGCGCTCGCCGCTCTCTGCTGAAGAGCAAACGCAGACCGAATCTTGAAAACGTTTCAAAGACGGCAGGATTATGTATTAGCTCCGTCGTTCACACACACACACACACACACACACACACTTTCCCATCCGTCAATGCCGGGCCAAATGAAATGACACCGAAAAGGTTGTAAAATTGATTACTGCGTGATTGATATATATCACTCATTTCCTCCCGCCGGATTGAATAAGTGGCGGCGCTATTCTAGGCGCCGTTTACGGCACTTCAACCGATCATATCTAAGCCTAACCCATAAAAAAAAAAAAAAACATCTCAGTCAAACCGCAACGTAACCTTGTCTCGAGTTAAGACACTCCCCGTTTATGTCCTCATAGCGAAAGCCGTGGCGAAAAATAATCGCGGAAATAGGTTGATAGAGGGTGATATGAAACGTTACATTGTGATTCATTACGATTTATTACGTTCTGATTATAATTAAATACCGTTTTAAACCGCTGGCCAGCTGATGGGAAGCACATTTCTTCCAGAAAACCTTCGACACACACACGTTGGACGCAGCACCCACCATCGCAGCGAACCAAAGCTTACAATAAACATTGTTTTTAGATATTGCACAGATATGTATATTGTTTATATTTTAATACTTGGTTTCTTATCTTCCTAATGTTTATTCTGCACCAATTACACCGAGTCGAATTCCTTGTATGTACAATCCTACTTGGCAATAAACTTGATTCTGATTCTGATTCTGATTGTAAAAGTATACTTTTACACTTTTAAGACTTTTACAGAAGCATGCTTATCAGTTCAGCTTAACTTAAGCTTAACAGACTCTGACAAACGACATAATAAAGAAGTGTCTGGTGTGTGTTACCACTTTGAGGCTACTTTAGTATTCGAAGCCACTGTCAGCATATCTGTATGTAGGCTCGTATGCTGTGTGTGTGCGTGTATTTACGTCAGTGTGTGTGTGTGTATGTGTGTGTGTGGGTGCGAGAGTGGGTATATGAATGTGAGTACGAGTGTTTATGTGTGTGTGTGTGTGTATGTGTGTGTGTG
>JAOPHQ010000579.1:252500-257500 GCA_030340625.1 Merluccius polli
GGAAATCTGTAAGGGGTTCTGGGATACTAAATTATAAAGCCATGGGCTTGTTTTGAAGATACGTCATGCGCATGACTTAAGTCTCGTTCGAGTTGTCGTGCAATGATGATGAAGTTATTTTATTTTTTGGTTCCAGTCCGTCCTTGGGTAAGACAATGGTTTTGAAAACTCTTGCCTTCGGTTTCGGTCAAAAGACTTTGTCCTTCTACTATTCACAATCAAGCAGACACATTTATCCAAAGCCACTTCAGACACACGAACAAGACGCAGGTAGGGCTTGCTGAAGGAGGCGGACACGGGGGATCGAACCCGGTGCCTTTTGGCAGGGCACCATTCCTACACCACACTGTCCTGCAACCTTACAACTTGGTTTCACAATCATTACGGTATCCATTTAAATCGAATGTCAGCTATTCTGATCTGATTCAGCACATCACACACACACGTGAACCAGCTTGTTCAGTCTTAGCCAACGAACACTCACGTGCACACACACACGCACACACACACACACACACACACACACACACACACACACACGCACACGCACACGCACACACGCACACACACGTGTGCACTCACCCTGACATCTTCTTGGAGAACCCAAATGCCTCCATGAGATCCAGCCGGTCCACATCAACGCCACAATCCACATCCAGATTCACATCCAAGCTCACATGTCAAACGGACCGCTCCGGATCCATCGGCCCCACGGCGGGAGACGGCCGGCGGCCCCGTGGTTTCCATATCAACTTGGAACTGGCAACCCGACCGCTTCAACCCGGCTTCCTTCACGCCAAGCGTCCATCAGCAGGGAAAAAAGACAAAAAAACCCCAAACCAAACCAAAACAAGAGCAAACATATGAAGGAGATGCTGGAGACGTAAGGGTGTCTTTGTGTTACGGCGTCCCGCGCACAAAGTCAATCCAATCCTCCCATCTCTCTCTCTCCCTCTCTCTGTCTTGCTCTCTCTCCCTCTCTCTGTCTTGCTCTCTCTCTCTCCCTCTCTCCCTCTCTCTCTCTCTCTCTCTCTTCCCAGAATGCCGAGTACTTAAGTGATGAGAGAGCGGACAAGGGCCAGGACCGCCCCCTTTCTCTCTTTCTTGTTCTCTCTCTCTCTCTCTCTCTCTCTCTCTCTCTATGTCACTCTCGATGTCTCTCTCTCTCTCTCTCTCTCCCCCCCCTCGTCTCTCTCTGTAGAGCAAGGGGGGGATAGAGTTAGTCCCCCACCTTATCTGCTGCTGTGCACTACGGGTGGGGGAGAGAGAGAGAGAGAGAGAGAGCGAGAGATGGGACAGGGGATGAAGTAGAGGACAATAGTAGAGGAATCGGAGTGTGCTTGTGTGTGTGTGTGTGTGTGTGTGTGTGTGTGTGTGTGTGTGTGTGTGTGTGTGAACAGAACGCATAACGGATGCTCTCCCTGGCTCCGGATTTGCCCTCCTCTGATTGGACCAGAGCACGCACACACGCACACACACACACACACACACACACACACACATGCTCGCCATCCCTCGCAACACTGAGCGAGGGATGGGAGGATGGGGGAGGGGGGGGGGGGGCGGGGGGGGCAGTGGTGGTTGGACTGTAAAGAGGGAGACGAGAAAGAACGTGGTGTAAATAAAATCCAGCAGAGAGAGCGAGAGGGAGAGAGCAAGAGAGAGAGGGAGAGGGGGAGGGAGGGGGGGGGGGGAGAAAGTGAAATGGAGAGAAGCGTGCGCGGGGGGAAGGGGGGGGGGGGGGGGGGGGGGTTGGGTGAGGGAATGCTGACTAAGCAGAACCTGTCTATCGCTCTCTGTTTTCATTGCTAAGTGTGCACGTAGCGGCAGTAGCATATGCACAAGTGCGTGCACACACACGCACACACACACACACACACACACACACACACACACACACACACACACACGGCACACACACACGGCACACACACACACACACTGCCGTCATTCTAATTGATATGCAGGTGAGTATTTACCGGAACAGAGACCATACTGAAATTGTCTTTCAGATGCTATCATGAGGGGGGGGGGGGGGGGGGGCAGTCCCATGGTGGTGCAGCTGTTTGACTCCCAGACACAAAGGCTTCTAATATTGTTAAGATCGTCATGTTAGAAATACTAGGATGCTTACAGAGAGACTACAACGACACGTTCCTGCACCCTCTACTGTGTGTGTGTGTGTGTGTGTGTGTGTGTGTGTGCAAACGGGCGTACATATGTATACGTGTGTGCGTGTGCCCCTGTGAATGTGCGTGTGTGCCTGGTACATGTACATGTCCGTGTGTGTGTGTGTGTGTGTGTGTGTGTGTGTGCGCACGTGTGCGCATGCATGTGTATGCATACATGTGTGTGTGTGCCCGTGAATGTGTGTGCCTGTGTGTGTGTGTGTGTGTGTGTGTGTGTGCCCGTGAATGTTCGTGCCTGTGTGTGTGTGTGTGTGTGCCCGTGAATCTTCGTGCCTGTGTGTGTGTGTGTGTGTGTGTGTGTGTGTGTGTGTGTGTGTGTGTGTGTGTGTGTGTGTGTGTGCACACTAAGGGTGATTGACAGTGAGATCTGACAGCATCCACCGTGCGTGTCTGCAAAGCTGTAACACAACACACCACACAACGACCCCAGACTAAGGCGAACCAGGGGAAAATGTCTGTGTGTGTCATGCAATTAGACTCAATCGCGCATGTTTTTTGCAACCTCTCGTCGCACACATACACACACACACACACATGCGCACACACACACACACACACACGCAGGCACGCACACATACACACTCAGACACATCCATATGCATACACACATGCAGACACACACACACACACATACACACACTCATTCGCACTCATGCGCCACACACACGACACACACATCCACATGCATACACATATATGCATTCGCACGCGCACACGCACACACACACTGCACTCACTGTTGCCCATATCTGTAGCATAGCAGACAACACAATAACCTTTTAAATGACAACACGACATCACGTTGAAATGGACCCCAACAAGGTGAACAAAACACCACTCCAAATGTAAAGTTCACAAGGATAATCCCTGTAGCTCAGACGCGGAGAGTGGTATTAATATTAATATTAATATTAATGAACACAACCCACAACTCAAGGAACCTCGTCTAGACTTTATGCTGATGTCCCGGATTTATTTGATTTATTATTTTAAAATCAAAAGGGATAGAAACTAAGTATTATATTTACTATGTAGTCGTTTCTTCACAATGTACTCAGTTTAGCAGACACTTTTATCCAAAGAGAATTACAGTGGATCATTATCTCCGTCCATAGATAGTGATTAAGGGCGTCTTGCTCAGGGATGACTGAGGAGGACAATGTGGGATCGAACCCACAACCTCTGGGCTGTGAGTCCCAACACCCTAAGCACTGCACTATGTAAGTAAACCCCTTCTGGGTTTATTACGTATTATACCATGGCCCCGGTGAATACTCGATTCTGATTGGCTGGAGGGGTGTTGATTAACGTTCGATAACTGCACGGCTATGTGAACTGACATTAGGCATTAGTCAGACCCATACATTTCTCCAAAAAGTAGAGCTAAAAGTTGTAATTTTGAGACAAAAATCACCCCAAAATTTGAATCAACACCCTAACTTTTTTATGGCCATGATATGAGCGGGATAACGATCCTTACATAATGACCGGCTTGCTGTACATTATTCCTTGTTTATCCCACATTATATACACACGGCTAGTTACTAAAGAAATCAATCATTTGACACAAAATATAACAAATATAAAAAATATTTTATTGATTTAAAAAAAATGATTGTATTGCTTCCACTAAAAAAATTAGACCGTTCGATTCCACAGTTAGAAATAGTAGCAGCGGTCGGCTATTCAGGAATAACAGACCGTAGAATGCCGCAATGGACCAATCAGAATCGAGTATTCAACAAAGGCGCGTAATAACGTGCCTCCTGACTTATTTCTTTAACTGGAGGGTATGTCTGAACAGAACACCTATTTATTAAACGACAGAAGTATTTCATCGTTCATGTACAGTTTGCTCCGGTACGATCAGGCCGCTGAAGCGGCGGGAAAGCACCCAGGGAACCGATCGACGTGCACCGGGAAGAAGTGATGACAGCTTTGATGGAAAAAAGACCCTTTGATGACCTTATCCCTCCCATCCTCCACCTTTCAGGTTCCACAGGCACACACACACACACACACACACACACACACACACACACACACACACGCACACACGCACACGCACACACGTCAAGCGATCAAACGCTGTGAAATTGGCAATGAAGATATATAGACCCTCCTATGCTCTCTTAATGTCCTCCCTGTTTATTTACAGACACAGACAGACAGACAAACAGTTGGACGGACATGCAGAGAGATAAACGAGACACACAGAAAAGGCAGCAAAATATTTCCACACCGGTCATAGCAACTGAAGTCTCGACTCATCCTAACTAGCCTTTTTAACGATGGAGGGGCGATTTTTGGATTCTGTTCACAGAGTCTTCTGTCCTTCTCTTTTTGCCTCTCCCAGGTAAGCCCGGGAATGCTAATGCCGCTGGCGTTCCTCGTCCCGAAACAGTTTCGACAAACTAACGCATCACTGCGAGATGAATCGAAACGGACGACAGTAATGAAGCCAATTCAGGTCATCGAAAAAACTTACGACAGCAGCTCTGTTGCCTTTAAATCACTGTTTACCACCGCTTAGTTACTATTTAGTTACATTTAGTTACTATTTAAGTGCTATTTAGTTAGTATATAGTACAAAAGCGACATGTGACAGTAAACTTAGATACAGAAGGTCAATGAGTCACAGGTAGGGGTTCGGGGGCATCTTGCTCAAAGCTGCCTATAGGTAAAATGCGGACATTGGGAGGATTGAACCCCGAACTCTTTCCGCTGGGCGACAACCGCACCTTAACCGCTACACTATCCCAATCGACCGGCCTACATTATCATTTTTCGCAAAACCCCTATGGAATGGGG
>JAOPHQ010000579.1:262500-302500 GCA_030340625.1 Merluccius polli
TAAGCTCTGCAAACAAATATCCAATTCCAGTTGATATACAAACTACATATGACTTCATTTTATATGCAATTGTATTTCATATTGTACCATTTGATGTATCATGTAAATTAAATCGACTTTTCCATCTTAAACCACGTTTAACAAATGTATATATACAAGGCCGGATTATAATTGGGGCACACTGGGCACGTGCCCAGGGGCCCATGGCAACCAAGGGCCCATGGCAACCAAACACTTGGTTGCTATGGGCCCCGCCCCCTGCCGAACGAGAGGTCAGAGTGTGTGAGCGGGAGGTCAGTTACAGCGTGGGTAAGAGAAAGCAAAATTATGGATAAAAAAAAGTACTTGAGCGGTGGAGCAAAGAAGAAAAAAAGAGAGGAAAAGCAAGAGAGAGAAGCGGCGGTGATTAAAGATGTCCGGCGAATCACATCATTTTACAAAAAAATAGAGGATGAAATAGACCCGGAGGATACCAGCGCTAGCACCAGCAGCGAAGGAGCAGTGCCACTTCAGCCAACCGCTAATGTTAGCCCGGCCTCGGCCACAGAAGTCCCGGAGCAACCGGAGGAGGATACTGAACCAGTCCCGGCTCCCCCGAGCACTAGCACCGCAGGTGAGCCGTCGGAGGACCCCGCTCTATGGGGCGTGTTAAGTGAGAGCCATCGTGAAAATATTATAGCGAGAGGGGCTATGGCTTTTCATAATCGGGCGAAAAAATACCCAGCATCGAGCAGGAGGGAGCCGCTGACGGGAAAAACTCGCTCCCTCACAAATGAGCTTCTCACTACAACGCTTCAAAATGGGGAAATTATTAATCGTGACTGGATAATTTATTCCCCGTCCACTGGAGAAATTTACTGCTTTGCATGCAAAATGTTTTCTTCACATCACGCTTTTGTGAGGGGGTTTTGTGACTGGAAACATGGTGGAGACAGAGTCAGGGAACATGAGAGGGGTGCTGAACACAGAAAGTGCATGCTGGATCTCATGCGTCGTACTGAGAAGGAGGGAACTGTGGATGCTTCTCTCGCAAGACAAATTGAAGCAGAAGGCCAATATTGGAAACAAGTGTTAAGGCGAATTGTTGCAGTTATCAAATTCCTGGGTGAAAGGGGCCTTCCTTTCCGCGGAGATGATGAACTTTTACATTCTCCACACAATGGGAATTATCTCGGCATTTTAGAGTTGATTGCACAGTTCGATCCATTTTTGAAGGAGCATATGGAGACCTACGGTGGAAAAGGCCGTGGAAGTACATCCTATTTATCCTCAACCATATGCGAGGAATTTATTGGCATGATGGGTGACAGAACAAAACAAGCAATCGCAACAGAACTGCAGCAGGCGAAATATTTCTCGGTCATAGTAGACTCTACGCCTGACATGTCTCATGTAGACCAACTGACATTTGTGTTCCGTTTTGTGAGCGAGAAGGGCAGAGTTGTGGAGCGCTTTATCGCCTTTCAACCCATTCACAGTCACACAGGGTCAAGTCTGGCAGCATGTGTGCAGAAGATGGTCAGTGATTTGGGGCTGGATCTCGCCGATTGTCGCGGGCAAGCATATGATAATGCTTCAAATATGTCAGGGAAATATAACGGGTTGCAAGCCCATCTCAAAAGACAAAATCTGCTCATACATTACATCCCATGTGCCGCACATTCGTTGAATTTGGTTGGTGTGAATTGTGTGGAAAACAGCTGTCGGGAAGCAAGCGATTTTTTTGACCTGCTACAAGCACTGTATGCCTTCTGTTCTTCTTCCACCCACCGATGGAATAAGGTATTTACTCAGGATGTCACAAAAAAACTAAAATCCCTATCCAGCACACGGTGGAGTTGTCGGGGGGACACGACAAGAGCCCTCTGTGAAAATTATCCTGCGATCAGACAGGCTTTGCAAATGATGGCATCTGACAGCCAGGAGCGGCAGGATACGCGGCGCGAGGCCGCTGCGCTGTACAACAAACTTGGAAAGCTGGAGACAGCGCTCATGACCATAATTTGGGACACTGTGCTGCATCGATTCAAACTTACAAGTGACAGCTTGCAAAAGATGGACATGGATCTGAACACCGCCGTGCGCCTTTTGGAATCACTGCGCACATACGTCGCATCACTGCGAGGGCAGTTCACCAACTTTGAGACCCGAGCTCGGGCTGTCACCGGTGTGACACAGACCTACCACTCGGAGACTCACCGTGTGAGCAAAAGGAAAGCCTGTTACGATGAGACACCTGGAAACGAAGTCGTTCTCATTGGGAGTAAAAAGTTTGAAGTTGAGTCTTACAACACAATCATCGACAGTTTGCTGTCAGGATTAACACATCGGCTGGAGGCATACACGGAGATAAACAGTCGTTTTAGTGTCCTTTTTGACATGGAGTGTGGTGAGACTGAGCTGCGGGCGCGCGCAACTGCGCTCTCGCAGTCGTATCCCGCGGACCTGGATGGGACTGATTTTGCAGAGGAGCTCCTCCAGTTCCGCTCTTATGTGAGGTCTGATCTTGAAACATGTGCAAGTCCTGCAAACTTGCTGCAAGTTGTCTTGAAGAGTGGACTGCAGACAACTTTTCCAAACGTTTTCGTGGCTCTTCGTCTTTTCCTTACCTTACCGGTATCCAACTGTGAGGGAGAAAGGACATTTTCACGTTTGAAGAGAATAAAAAATGAACTGAGGACTTCAATGGGGCAAAATAGACTATCAGCACTCTCACTGATGGCCATCGAAAGCGATCTGGTAAAGGAGTTGGATTTTGAAGACCTGGTGGCAGACTTTGCCAAGGCCAAGTCCAGGAAGAAAAACTTCTAAAGGGTAAGAGCATTTGATTATGCTGTCTGACACACACACACACACACACACACACACACACACACACACACACACGCGCACACGCGCGCACACACACACACACACGCACACACACACACACACACACACACACACACACACACACACACACACAAGCTCGTTCAGTCACTTGCGGGGAGCTGATGGTGCGTTCAATGACCTAGGCAGTGTGGGAATTGATCACAAGGGCTGCAATTATAAACAATGAAAGAAGCATGCACAGAGGGATTATCTTATCTTTTGTACAAGCTTCTTTTAAGTTCACAGAATTGTTTGCAAAGTTGTAAAGACTGTTGCTATTTTGTAGTTGGTGTGTCAAGTTCATATGTTGGCTGCATTTAGCTGTGCTGTGTGGCTATAAGGATGGCATTCTTGTAAGCCCCCTAGTGGTCATTGTGTGGATGTTGTGGGTTGTGTTGTGTTGTGCTGTGTTGTGTTTATTTGATCTGCTGTTTGTGTCAGCCTTAGTTGTACTAGACAGTCTTGACATAATAGTTGGTGATTATGGTCTGGTTTTGACATGGTACTTCATATACACAATTGTGAATAGGTCTAATTAAGGTGGAGTTTAATGACTTTCCTGGTTTGTAATGGGTGGAGGTGATGTGTGAGATGCCAGCGGTCTGTGCGACAAGGGCCCTCTGGGACCTGGTGCCCAGGGGCCCTTGGGGTGCTAATCCAGCCCTGTATATATATTTTAACCAGTCCATCCGTCTGTCTGTCAGACAATTTTATCCAAAGGAACTGACAATTCATTCTTCAGATACATTAATGAGCATAAGGGGATAAGGGCATCTACCTGCAAAAAACATTTTCTAACGTAACAATATATAACGTGCACTGCTAGATAATGAGGTTATGCGAGCGTCTGCTCAGGTTCATGAGAGAGTGTAGTGAGCGTGAACATTGAAGTGAACATTCAACGCAAACTAAATCTTTTTATTTTCCTCTTGTCTTCGTTTCCATCTTTCGGTTTGCTCTTTCTTTCCTCCGTTGTAATTTGGGTCCTTCTTTCTAGTTCATTCATTCATTAAAGCATGCTCGCCAAAAAGGATATTCGAGGGCTTTGTTTTTGTTTTTTCCCCATGGCTTTGTAAATCCTAAGAATATATTGTTATCGTTTCCACATTCAGTATGCTATAAAGGCCACCATGAAATAAGGTCTGCTCTCGACGATACATAAATTGTGCGCTAAAAACGACATTCACAAGCTGCGGAAATTAAGTCAGCCGCAGTGTGTGACGTCCTCCGGCCCTACAGCAGCCAGGCGGAGTGATTATTATATATTATTATTATATCGTCGTTGGCTGCAATATGAGAGAGTGGATGGATAGAAAGAAGATAAGGGGGGAGAGGGGGGGGAGAGGGAGAGAGAGAGAGAGAGAGAGAGAGAGAGAGAGAGAGAGAGAGAGAGGGAGAGAGAGAGAGGGAGAGAGAGCGCTAATGAAGGATGCAACCAATATACGAACAAAATGTACTGTAGACAGAGGAAGAGAGACGAAATGATGAGAGAAATAATGAGAAAAGAATAATGAGACAGGAGAAGAGGACAGCATGAAGGGAAGAGTGATGGAGTCAAATCACTGAAGTTAAGTTATAGTTGAGTTGAATGCAGTGAAGCCTCCATTAAGAAATGTATGTTAACAAATGGATGAGCCAACAAGCTAACTGAATGTGCGTGTGCGAGCCTGTGTGTGTGTGTGTGTGTGTGTGTGTGAGTGTGTGTGTGTGTGTGTACAGTAATGTGGTAATAAAACCATGCAACAGTTGTAAGGACTGCTATATATGTTACAACGATCACATGTTTAAGTCAGCTTACAACCTGGTCTTGGACCTCTGTGGCCACACACACACACGCACGCACGCACGCACGCACGCACGCACGCACGCACGGGCGTGTGTGTGGCAAAATGTACAGAACACATACATGACGGTGTGCATGAATGTACACACACACACACACACACACACACACACACACACACACACACACCCATTCTTCCCAGCGGCCAGCCAGCTAAACCCTCCTCAATCCATGATGTAATCTCCAAGTGTGCCCAGTAATTACAAGGGCCTGCGGTCTCTCTCTCTCTCCCTCTCTCTCTCCCTCCCTCCCTCCCTCCCCTGCTTGGAGGCTCCTCTCTCCTCCTCTTATGTAACACACGCGTGTTGCGCGTCTCTCATCTTAGCGTGTCACTCGCACAATATGGCCGCCCGGCGGCTTACTGAACCGAGTGATTGTTTGGCTCACTTCTTTCTTTCTATTCGCTTTCCATCTATCCGTCGTTCATTCTAATCTTTCTTTTCTATTCTCTGAAGCACCGAATGATTGAATGCTGACGACTGTCCGTCGCCATGACTACCGCGACGGCGGTGGACGCGTTGTCGTGGATCGGGTGAGAATCAAAAGTTGGGAACATCTTCGAAGGGGTTACTGGAAACAAATGGGATCAGGGAAGTGAGACTTTCGTTTCATCAGCTCCCACAGTGCTTCTTCATTCCAGTACTTATTCGCCTCACTTAATTTGTTTTTAACGCTATCCCCATCGACTAGCCTATCAGACAGAGTGGTCAATGGGGGGGACGGGGGATTCGATTTCCCCCCCCCCCCCCCCCCCCCAACCAATCACGAACGTCACTTCAAGTCGCGACGCGATAGCCGATGCCGACATACTGGTTGTGCTGGGGGTTTTAAGAGGTAAAAAAACGAACTACGATGTCAGGGCGACGTTGAGACAAGACAGGCCTCAGCGTACCTCGATTTAGAGCAGCCGCGATACCAGCGTCTACAACGGCGACCGTCCCGCCCCCCGGCACTGATTGGCTCATCGTTAGTCCCCCCGCGGTGCCCATTGGATAATTACATTTAGGGCATTTAGCAACAGTAAACCGCTATCAGTAGAGTAAGGATAATGGCTTCTTCAACCGAGAAACTGCTTTGTCTTCCCAGCTACGTCTTCCTGTGGCGCTGAGGGTTTCTGACCTCCGGCTGAAAGGTTCACGGTTAAAATCCCAAAGTGTGCATCTGTAGGCATCCTTGAGCAAGACGCCTGAACTCTAACTACTCCCGACTTCATTCACTTTGAATAAAAGCTTCTGCTAAATAATTAAAATGTAATTACTTTGTTGTTGTACCTTTTAATTAAATATTAAAGCTCAGCTGTCAAAATAAGGTTAAGTTGGAAATTTGCCATCATAAGCCTTGCAGGCACTCTGCACAGTAAAGCTAGTCAGCCAGTTGGCTAGTCAGTCAGCGACTGAGTTATTTAGTCAGTTAGTTAATTACTTAACAGGTCAGTAAGTTAATTAGTTAGCTAGTCAGTCAGTAAGTCAGTCAGTCAGTCAGCTGGGCCATTAGGAAGTTAGGAAGTGTCCAAGAAGCGGTGGCACTTACTGGGCAGCGGTGTCATCGGCGGTGAGCGTCCCCGTGTGGTCATCACCGCCCGGCTCCATCCCCCCCCCCCCCCCAGACAGACAAACTGACAGCCAGACAAGAGAGAGAGACAGACAGACAGGGAGAGAGAGAGAGAGAGAGAGAGAGAGAGAGAGAGAGAGAGACGGGGAGGGATGGACAGCTCCTCTCCTGAGTTCCACTCCTGAACCGAGATGAAAATCCACTTCCTCTGAAGCACTCCGGGAAAAAAATCCCCAACTAATTTTTGTGTGTGGCACTGTTTGTGTGTGTGTGTGTGTGTGTGTGTGTGTTCCAGCTTAGCCCTTGTGCAGCACTGCCGGTGATGGATTTAGCCAGGGCATCTGGACCAGTGGGGATAAACCCCATTCACACACACACACACACACACACACACACACACACACACACACACACACACACACACACACACACACACACACACACACACACACACACACACACACACACACACACAGATGCAGGCACACTGCATGTGTGAAGATGGACCTTAGAGAAAACAGTGGGACCGCCTCCCTCGGCCCTGCTGTAGAGATAAGTCTGGAACACATAGAGAGAGAGAGAGAGACAGACAGACAGACAGACAGACAGATGAGACAGAGAGAGAGAGAGATATGAGGGGAGAGAGGGGTATGTATACAGAAGTTTACTGGCTTAATGAGCGTGATTTCTATTGATTGGTGTGTGTGTGTGTGTGTGTGTGTGTGTGTGTGTGTGTGTGTGTGTGTGGATGACAGTCGTTGACGTGTGCATCTCAGAACGAGTGGAGGCGTAGCAGGACATCCACTCGGCTGTATCACATGTGTGTCGGCCGATCGATACCTTTCATCGCCATATTTCCCTTTCCATTGAGGCGAAAAGGTCAACTATACCTTGAGGGCTCAGATAGCATAGCATTACTCTACATTAGCATACAGCTAAAGGCTAACATCCCCAAGCTCGGAGATCTCAGAGGTGAATGAGTCATCGCAGTCGTGTGGCCTTTAGACAAAATGCCCATACCTTAAACGATATTAAAAATGAAAATGAATGTTATAGATGTTTTTCCTATTCCTAACAACAACAACAAACCCCCACTGTGAAACGTTACATACAAAGCAGACAAAACTACGGCGAAAAACCACTGCCGATGACTTGGACGGTTTCTTTTCCCCTGCATGAACAAACATCTCGAACCCTTGAGAAACTTTCGCCATATGTCGAAAAAACACGGCTGAATTATGAATTATGTTACGGGTCAAAGAAGGCGAGGCGGGATGATCCGATCTCGATGCACATTGTGGACTATATGCAGCGAATGCGCTTAAATATTACCGACAATGACATAATAACCGACCCTGAGGGACTACATGTAGGATTTTTAAATGCTTTATATTGCCGATATATGAGCAGGTTGTAATTTAACTTAAAAAATGATACCTTCCTCGACAGCCTGTGGGCTGATTTCTATTATATTTGAACAGGGCCGGTTTTGCTGGGAGGAAGCAAGTGATGTCAAGTGGCGCGGATAATGGCAAAAATGTCTGTTCTTTTTAATTTGTACATTTTATGTGCAGTATATCCCCTCATGCCAAAGGGGCCAGAAATGAGAAGGATTTTCTGATTCTTTAATGATCTGCATTCACTGGTACCCCTGCATCCCTGAAATACCCAAATTGTCATGCGACGACATCTAAAGCCTCGATCTTCATAGTTCACCATTGAACTATTGTACTTATTTATCAGAAGCCTTAATCGAACCAAAATGTCGGATACATACAGTATCTGTGGTTGATAGCTGGTTTAAGCAGCCTCACCTGGCCCAAGTCCGGCTGATGGGACGCTGGGGCTGGGTGAGGCTGCAAACCTTTGGTGCATGAGTCATCAAGGCACACGGGAGAGGGGGGGGGGGGGGGAGAGAGAGAGAGAGAGAGAGAGAGAGAACTCATGTCATGTCAGCATAGGTGGCGTGTGGCAGGGTCTACTGACACCATATCAGTAAGGAGCAGGTAGGGGGTTAGGGGGGCATCTTGCTCAAGGATGCCTACAGGCAGACTGCTGACACTGGGGATCGTACCCAGAACCCTTTGGCTGGGAATCAAACACCCCTCACCACTACTAGACCTTAGATGTGTGTGTGTGTGTGTGTGTGTGTGTGTGCGCACACACGCACGCGCCCAGTGTGGTTTTTAACCACATTTCCGACGTCCGCCGAAAAAAGAAAATAAATAAAAATCAATAAACATATTTGGTTAAGCGGTGACAACCCGAGTTATTTCAAGTGGCCGTAGCGAACATCGTCACCCGCACCACAAGCTTATGCGCAAGATTCATGTAAGCAAGGTTCATGTAAACATCAATTATGGGAGCCATTGGTCGTCGTTGCTGTCCTACGGCAGCAAAACGGCCGCTGTGTTCGTGTGTTGCGACGATGGCTCATTCAGTGCAAGAAACATGGAATTCATCCACTGAACGATGAACGACTGCAGATGAAAGACTTGAATAAAAGGTTGGAGGGATGGATAATAAATGGGGTAACACGGGTTAAAAATATTCAATCTTTCGTTATAACATTACAAAAAAAACGACCTAACAGATGATATATATTGCATAATTATGTGTCAGATATGACTACCTACCTACCTACGTATATATATATATATATATATATATATATATATATATATATATATGTAAGGGATAATGCCCGACGAGGTGTCCATTATCAGAAGTTAATGGACGACGCGGAGGCGTGAACCGTCCGACGCGAAGCGGAGGACGGTTGCTTCCGCGAAGTCCATTAACTTCTGATAATGGACACCTCGAAGGGCATTATCCCGCTTATACCATGGTCACTTGCCAAAGAAAATAAATTAAGACCATTAATTAATATTTGCATGCGTTTTACAATCAAAATATAAAGTTGTTCACAAGCCATAATTTAGCTTCCCTAGTAACGCCTGAGGGTCTGACTAATACCTGGAACAATCATTACCCTCCCGTAAGGTTCTTATGCAACGGAAACGTTGTTCACTCCTCCAGTAAATAGGACGGACCTTAGATACGACTCGGCAACGGGAGGGATTCTAGTCCGCTCAGCTATGAGCCAGAGAGCTGACGTAATGCATTGTACATCGGGAATCGCGACGGCCTATACTTTCAACATAAAGTGTACATATTTATAATTTGAAATGTGTCCCAGCCTTTACACCACAGATACTATAGGGTATATAGCATATAACCGTGTTTTCTGATTACAGTTTAATGCATTTTTCACAATTTACCAGCTGTCGTTTTGACGACTAATCACCGTGCCATTCGTTTCAATGGGAATCGCGACGGTCTATAATTTCAACATAAAGTGTACATATTTATAATTTGAAATGTGTCCCAGCCTTTATACCACAGATACTATAGGGCAGGGGTCGGCAAGTAACTTAGGCTTCGGGCCATTTTTTTTTTTAACCCGTAGATGGCGGGCCAAAGGCTAATTAAATGCCGCTCCGGTGGGTGGAATCCTAACGCAGCTACACGTAGTAAGGCCTATGGATAGGCTACGAATTAAATACTCTTAATGAACTCAACACGGGGCCTTTAATTCCATGTCAAACCTCATCACAAATGATAGATACAATGTTATTGTTACGGGGGGTAAGCGAGTGGACCCAACAGCAGGCGGGTAGTCGGACAGGCGAGGGTTCGGCAGGAGGGTAGTCGGATAGGCGAGGGTTCGGCAGGAGGGTAGTCGGACAGGCGAGGGTTCGGCAGGAGGGTAGTCGGACAGGCGAGGGTTCGGCAGGAGGGTAGTCGGACAGGCGAGGGTTCGGCAGGAGGGTAGTCGGACAGGCGAGGGTTCGGCAGGAGGGTAGTCGGATAGGCGAGGGTTCGGCAGGAGGGTAGTCGGACAGGCGAGGGTTCGGCAGGAGGGTAGTCGGATAGGCGAGGGTTCGGCAGGAGGGTAGTCGGACAGGCGAGGGTTCGGCAGGAGGGTAGTCGGATAGGCGAGGGTTCGGCAGGAGGGTAGTCGGATAGGCGAGGGTTCGGCAGGAGGGTAGTCGGATAGGCGAGGGTTCGGCAGGAGGGTAGTCGGACAGGCGAGGGTTCGGCAGGAGGGTAGTCGGACAGGCGAGGGTTCGGCAGGAGGGTAGTCGGATAGGCGAGGGTTCGGCAGGAGGGTAGTCGGACAGGCGAGGGTTCGGCAGGAGGGTAGTCGGACAGGCAGGAAACGGAGTACTAGGAAAACACAATGACTCAAGGAGGGACCAGGGACGAAGTACTTAGTTCTTCCAGGTCTACCCCCTCTTTTGAATTGGCCTAATATAGGTTATATAGGTAAGGTTATCTGATCTTTTGTCGGTCAAGCAACAATGTTTTTTTATTTCCGACTTAAAGACGAATTTAAACATTGCAAGAAGAACGGTTGTTCTGGTGTTTCTTTGTCTGTTTGCGCCCGCAGTATGATTGGGGGATATGGGCCTATTTGTAAACCGTTGTTGTAAAATAAAAAAGAACTTTTTTTGAAAGAAAAAAAAACGGACTTCCAAAATTATTTAGCGGGCCAAGAAATATTGCTGGCGGGCCAGTTCTGGCCCACGGGCCGCCTGTTGCCGACCCCTGCTATAGGGTCTATAGCATATAACCGCGTTTTCTGATTACAGTTTAATGCATTTTTCACAATTTACCAGCTCTCGTTTTGAAGGCTGAACAGACAATTTGACTGGAAGTACTTAGTAGGAGTATATAGCCAGAGCTAGCTCTGCATATAGCAGGGATTAATGGCCAACCTACAGCAGCCAATCAGAATCGAGTATTCCCTCTCCGTTGCCATGGTTACCATCTAGCGTTTGAGCCAGCGCAGTAATCTAACTGTAATCAGGCAATTTGACCCGAACGTCTTTCCTAGGTGTACATTAACACTTTTTAACCTACACCCGCCAGCCAGTCAGAATCGAGTATTCACGCCGACCATGGTATATATATATATATATATATATATATATATATATATATATATATATGTAACAGTGTTTATAATGTATAATTATAGATGCATGTGCATCACTGCGTCAGCTATGACTGTGCTTGGCATGGAAAACATGCTTCTATTTCGGTCCCGGTGGCTTCCTGGCTCCCGCCAGCCCCAGTGTGGCACCAGGTGCGGACGAGTTTCCAAAACCCCCGTGAATAACCTGAGTCTCTGCGGGTCGCCACAGATCCGCACAGTGTGTGTGTGTGTGTGTGTGTGTGTGTGTGTGTCCGTGTGCCTGTGTGGGCACATTTATGGGAATGTGCTTGCGGGCCTGTGTGTGTACTGTGTGTGTGTAAATGTCTGCGTGTGATGTATGTGTTTTAGGCGTGTGTGTGTGTGTGTGTGTGTGTGTGTGTGTGTGTGTGTGCGCGCGTTTTTCCGCGTGTGTGCACATGTGCATTCATGCGGACGTGTTTGCGCACGCGCGTGTATCTGCATAAATGTCTGCATGTGTATGTATATATGCATGCATGTGTGTGTATGTGTGTTTATATGAACATGTGCATATCTGCATAATGTGTGTATATATATATATATATATATATATATATATATATATATATATAGGCCTATGTGTGTCCTGTACTGCTCTTCATCCTCCAACAGACCCGTCTGACGCTCTGCATACTCTCTCTCTTATGCTAACTTTCTAATGGACTGCAGTATTGGGACGCCAAGACGTCAAATTAAATGGCGGGATCTGTGCGGGGAAACCGGATAGATGGAGACGGAGAGCGATAGGGGGATACGCGGGACATAAATGCCTCCGAATCGCTCAGCATGTGTAAAGATTAGCAAAAAAAGAGTAGCGATGCTCATCGGAACTAATGAGATTAAAGAAAAATTACACTAATCAGAGTTGCTGACCACTGACCTATAACCGCCCGCTTATACCCAGAGGGTTCGCTAATTATATTAGATTATATATTAATGGTATGAAGGCGGGACAGCTCAGGGTTGTGCCGCGTCTGCCTGTACTAAGGGCCTTTATGGAAAATAGATAACGTGTGATGTATGCAGTGCATTTAAAACACAAAGAAATATGTATAAATATTAATTATGCACATATATTTACTTTTTTTTTCTTCAGCTGCTGCTCTCACAAATCAGACTTTAGATTAATATCTGACGGCAGACGAGCTCAAGTCTGGGTGAACGGGGCGTTTCACTTTTCTTTCGCTTCATTTTTTTCCCCCGACCAATCGTGTTGCTGGAGGCGGGGACCTGTAAGCGCGGGATTGGTCGAACACAAACTCGGCCAGCAGTAGTAAACTGTAAAACAGTGTAAAGGTTTCAAATCAACACCGAGATACACTAAACACCATTCATTAAAATCCCCGTCCCAAAGCTCAATCTAATAATCTTAATCTTAATCGCGCAAATTTTTCTTCGGTAGCATATCTCCGTAACGAAACAGGAAACAAGGCGTAGCTCCGCCCCCTCGCAGTTTCTGGTTTCCTGCCCAGGATCTGTGTGCCGTCTCCCCCCCCAGAAGTTCTGCTGTAACATATGCCGTTTTTTCCATACACATGTGCAGGCTTGGTATGACTCGGCGCGTCAGGTGTGTCTTAAACCGATCAACTTGAGTCGGTCCGGTCCGATCCGCGCTCCGTACCCGTCCGACGCCACCGCAACCCAGCTTGGGGGGGGGGGGGGGGGGGGGGGGGGGGGGGGGCGGTCGGGCGCGCTTTGGCCCGCCTCCAGAGATGGACCGTCTCGGGCAAAAAAAACAACTCGGCGCGTTTACACTGGTAATGGAAACGGCGAATCAGCGCGGCGTGGTTTAACTCGGCGCGGCCAAAAGTGCCGATGGAAAAACGCCAGCAGAGGGACTGCTGGATCCCAGATTAGCTGCCTGCGCCCGCATATGCAACAGATTTACTACTCCATTTATGTATTTAGTTTCATTCACCTCAGCAAAAGCACTCAATCCATGGCAAGCATTAGGCTATAAATCATATTATGACTGCCTGGTGGTCAGTGGAACCACTTATGTATTACTAAAGTAGTTTGAGTACAATGCTCAGTCTACCTTAGTATCACTCCGCCGCAGTGAGAATCTAGTCCCTAGAAGATTAGCCTTTATTGTCTCCCTTAGGAGAAATTCGTCTCGATTTCGAAGCAGCACAGAGACTCTCCATACACACGCAATATATCCACATACATGCACAACCGAACGACAGGAACACACACAAATCCATACGCACCGAGAACATTGCATGATGCCCTGGCCTACACCAAGATATTGCACCTCCCCCCCCCTAATAAAAGCAATAATGTTAAATATTGCAAAATTCCCTACACCAAGCTATTGCAACCCCCCCCCCCCCTCTCCCACAGACACACACACACACACACACACATACACACACAAACAAACACTGATGCCCGTAGGCATCTGCTCATACTTTATGAAGGATGTGGTTTGGGGTCGCAGGTGAATTTAAGGCCCCGCTTCCACACCACACTGTCTCCTCAAATATCTCCTGGAGAGAAGATGGGGTCCAGCATGCCGATTATTTTGCCAGCCCTTCTGATCGGGTTTTCGGGGGGGTTGCGATTTGAGTTCGCCGGACCACAAACCATGCTGTGATGCCGTCCCAAATAACGCCCTGTACAACAGTAACATAATGCTTTTATCCACTCCATGGACCGCGAGGACCCTCTCGGAAAAGGCAGAACCTGACTGGTTCATGAACAAACATACTCCACTTGATGAGCCCATTGTAGCTGAGAGTCAAAGTGAATACCTTAAGTACTGGTATGTTGTCACCTGCTGAACTCTCTCCCCGTTGATTAGAACTGGGCTGTGACCCCCGACAGACCTGGGATCAAAGACCATTTTGTGGCCCAGGTCATGCCCCTCACACCACTGCACAACCATCTCTGACCTATACATAGCAAATATCCGAATCTCGTGATGGAATAACTGCTCATATCATATCTGCTAGGCGAGACCCGGATCAGTATTCTGCATCCCCACAGTGTCGTCCAGGTACCCAATGGGGATTACGTGTGCGAGCATCTGGGACGCTGGGATTGGCTCTGTAAAGTCTCGTGTGATTGGACGACGAGTACAGGACATATCTATCTCAACCTTCATCATCTGCTGAAGGTTGGATTAACCTGGAAAATAAAGTCACGTTCATTGATAATGTCACACAGGTTAAGTAGAATCAGAAAATATCATTTTGGAACCACTGCTTCATTACAAAAATGTGATTTTGTATCTCAATGTGCCTTCCCGGTTAAATAAAGGTTAAATAAAAAAATGAAAATATATATATATATGTATATTAACCGTCACACTCTATATCATATGTGTTGGTATTTCCCTGCGATACACAAATATCTACATCCTGAAAGGTTTTGTGTGCCTACGAACGACAGACAATCAATGGCGAGCTTCCAATATTTTGGACAAAGTGAAAAAAACACATTCTTCCAATGTATTGCCAAATGGACTAAAAGAGATTGTATTTTGGACACACAAACGTGTAACTGTGGGACGGGGCCAGAAGCAATTGGCCGTAGCGGGACATATCCCATCACACAGATCCACACCACCAATCAAATCCTCTTGGTGAATTATTCATAATAATACCACCGGTATAATAACATTGCATATGGCATTAATACCACCGGAAGCCAACGCCGCCTGGGCAAAGGTGGAAAAACCCATTTATGATAAAACAGACGAGTCTGTTCGAATGTCTCTGGTTTCTGGAATAAGTTGTTTTCGACTCACATGAAATGTATTTGTCTAGAGACAGATTACACACTCTCCTAGGGAGATAACATACAAATGATCCGATCGTATCCGTTATTGATTAGGGAGGATCATAGCATTAGGCTATCAGATGGAGAATCATATTTGACAATTCGTGAATTGGGTCAAATCAAATTGGCATGTCAAATCAGAATTTTATATTCGCATGGATTTAGCTCATATAATATTATATGCAATGTCACAAAAAGCAGGCATTCGAGTTTCAGTCCGATTTGAAATCAATGTCATCACAAAAACATAGCCTTGGAACCACACCGGTTTAATTTCAAACCGAATCATTCTTTCAAGTCAAAATCACCCTTTATTATAATAAAACACCAAAAGTAATTCCGACAGCGCTCGCTATAACGGTATATTAGTAAGAATATCATTACTCCCGTTGAAATCCTCTCTCAGATGTGACCTACATCATCCCTTCGAGACACACAAACCGACGTTAAAAAGTTGCGTAAGCGTTCCCCCCCCCCCCCCCAAAAAAAATAAAAAATAAAAATAAAAATCACATTGTCCACAATAAAACCTACAGAAAACCGTGGCCATGTAAAAACACACACAGATATCAAATATAGGCACACAAAAAACCGCAAACACACACACACACACACACACACACACAAGTTCAAACCCAAACTTGTTGCGCCGAAGGAGGTGGGTCAAATAAATCAAACACATACATTCAGCAGCTTATTAATAATAATATAATAATAAAGGTATAATATAAAGGTTTGCACATTACCTCATGGCTCAGTGGAGCATCCTTCTGCAGCTCCGTGCAGCGTGGACTGACGGATCCCTAATCCTCACCCTCGCTCTCCCCTCCTCCCCCCCCCCACCCTCCCCCCCTCGGGACAGCCTTTAGATCCACACCAATACAAACCCCACCCATCACAACAGCTGCACCATTATCGCGTCTCGCTGGAGGTCAATGGGACTGGAGCCGTGTCATATTATGGGTCACATTAATATTAAAGGTGATATTGGGGTTGGGGCATTTTGTATTGTTGGCTGAAGCAAAATGAATGCTAAAGTTCGAGGTTTGGCAGGAGGGAAAAGTGAGAGGGAGTGGCTGAGTGACGAGGGAGGGAGGACATTTTAGCGTCAGAATATCACAATATGTTCGGTCGCCAGGTAAGTTTTCAAATTTTGGGCAAAAGGTGAGAAAATCAGGTCAGAATAGTCAGTTAGTGGGAAAGAAGGACTATCTCGACCTCAGTTTATCATATATTTAAATAACCCAATACACCTTTGACAGACATGTCCAGACCTCAGTTTAGGAAAACGTAATTTGCGTGTGTGTGCGCGTGCGTGCATCCCGCCCCTCACCCCCAAAACGTACTCGCCATCTCCGAGAAACGCCGTCTCCTTCCACGCCACCTCGGGTAACCGCGGCGCCCGGGCGGCGCGTGACGAGGCGGGGGGTGGCGGCGGCGGCGGCGGCGACAGCTCCGCCTCCGAGCACAGGTCCCACGAGTTCCCGAAGGTGGTGGAGAACGCCATCATGCTGAGGTTCGGCTCGGAGCCCAGCGACGACGCCAGCTCCGTGCTCAGGGTCGCCGGCGAACTGTCGGACGAGAACGAGAAGCTGGCCTCCTCCTCCGCCTGCTGCAGTCCGTCGAGTAGATCCATGACGCGGTTGAGGCAGTACATGGAATAAGGAGCAGAAATAGTAAAGACGAGTTCAAGGCAGGGATGGAGTTGAAGGGAAGGATGGAGGAGAAAGAGAGACAGGGTGGTGGAGGAGGAGGAGGAGGAGGAGGAAAAACTAAAGTTGTGACCGGGAGTTATCAAGCGAAAAGGGCGGTTCGATCATGCGAGGCGGGAACACTTCCACTGAATACAGTGCACCATTGAGGAGAAGGTCGTCGTCTATCGAGTTATCGGTGGGCGGGACTTAGTTTCTGACTGACACGCCCTCCCGGCCCGGTCTTCCCTGCCTCTCTTCACCTTCTGCCCTCGAAACCACGAATGCAGCGAAGTCAAGGCAACTAAGGGCCAAGTTTTTTTTTGCCCGGTTTCAGCCCCCTGAATCCCCAAGCACTTTAAATAAAAAATGTAGACCGAGATTCAGGAATTATGAACTGTATGAGCTGTGAAGTGAAACGAAGAATACATTCAGGGTGATTATCAGGCTGCCGAAATGTGGCCCCTGATGGGGACAGATGAACAGGGCAGCGTTGGGGAAAGGAACATTATGACAAATACGGCGAAACTGACGAGGTTAACACGATTGGGCACAACGGTCCGATGCGCGTCGATTCGTTATTTAACTCACAAGTTCGCGTCAAAGTTGAAGAAAATGTGCAACGGACACAACGAAAGGGTTTGAAAATAGAGAGGAAAAAAAGAAACTAAAACGCGTGCGGGGCTGTAAAATCAGGTGAAAGGTTTCACGAGGAACCACTTAGTCCACCTGGCGATGGCTCACATCGCATTACGTCCCACACTTTTCCCCCCCCCGGACAATCGAATCACGGCGGAAAGATGATAGGTGGGAGACCGCGAGGCAAGGGGGGGGGGGGGGGGGAGGGGGCAAAGTCGATTTGAAACAGGCGGTTTCTGCGGCTATGCGATAGTGGCGGGCGCGAGAGGGAGACGTCTCGTGTTGCAGCGATGGGGAGTTCATAAAGGGGGAAATTGACCCCCCCCCCCCCCCCCCCCATTTCCAAACTTAGTTAGCGCCCACCGCTAAAACCCCCTTTTTACGAAAGCCGTTACGCAACGGCCAGGTTAGCTACCGTCCCAACGGGGCCGCGCGCGCTAAGAGCACACTTAAAAGCTTGTCAGAGGTTTCTAATGAGGTCCATTGGCGACGAAGATCAGGTTTCGGCTTTGTGTAATTGCCTTCTCTACTTTAAGTGAGCATTTAAAAAAAGAAGAAAAAAAAGGTGGGGCCTGTTTTGGTTGGTTGGCTGGTTTTATATGGCAAAATTTCAGAGATCTCCGCCATTTGTTCAAGAGATGAAAAAGGATGTCATTATTTTTAAAAAAGGATGTCATTATGAGCCATGCGTTTTTTATAACCCAAGGAACTCCACATAAATGACATTGAACCTTAATTGGTTACCGGTAATTAGCTTTGAACATTTGCGACTAATAATTGTGTCTTCACCAGCAACTGCCCTTGGTTTTGAACAGTTTAAAAGTAGGACAAGCTGGCTACTTCAGGTACATAGCCAATGAAAAAAAGTAGAAATGTTACGACCCCTTAGTCTAGGGGATAGAGGGGGTAACAAAAAGCCGACCCAGACAGGACAGACACTGGGTTTCAAAATCAAACAAAGGATTTGTTAGAAAAAAATAAATAGAAAGCATGAGGTTGGTCAGGGAAGCTACAAGACATCAGGGTGAGCTTGGGCCAAGATAATAAATACCTTAAGACAAATCAACCATTCTAATAGTTTAACAGAAAAACAATAGGTAAGCCTGGCTCCCGAGCCCAACACTAACGAGAGAAAATGGGGCAGCCAATGAAAGGCGGCTCACCCCGACCAGCTTCCCACAGGACCTTAAGAAAAGCACAAGGCCAAATCCGGCAACAACTAGAGAAGGCTGAATAAAACAACCAACACCTGAGCCATGTAGGTCCGCTACTAACGATTTTTTCCAAAGTCTGTTAATCCAACACATTTTTTTTTTCGATTTTATTGATCAATTATTCATTTAGTCTAGAAAATGTCATAAATAACTGCAAACGCCACAGTGATGTCTTAAATTTGCTTGCTTTATCTGACAGGCAGCCAAGAAAAACTAAAGTATTAATTTCATATTATACCATGGCCCAGGTGAATACTTGATTCTGATTGGCTGGAGAGGTGTGGATTACTTTTCTTTTATAGACTAATGGCCACAGCGGCAACAAACCACATACAGATTACAAACAAAAGGTTAAGCTATGCTAACAGGCAGGCAAGTGAGAGCGGACGAGCAAACCGCCGCACAGGTGGAACCGACAAGGTTTTAAGCCGGCAGCTTAGCCCTCATTGGTTAGAATCCACCAATGAAAACGGCAGGAAATCCAGAACAGCCATATTTGTAGTTAAAGGACTGGGAGAGGGAAACAAGCGTAACAATAAACTAAATAAAAGACAATAGATGAAACTGCTTTGTAAAGAGGCATCTCTTTATTCACATTTTCAATGTTATTACAAATAACGTCAAAAAAAGTCATTTCCTACGAACGTAAACAAGAAAATCCGAAGCCTAGCTCCGTCCACAATCATGGGTTTCCATTCGGACGAAAGTAAAAAAAACTAAAAACGAGAAATGAGCCAACGCTTATAACGGTCAGCATTTGGTACATTAAATGGTTTTGGGTGGCTGCAGGTTCTGAACATGAGAAGGCTTTGAACTTTACTATTCATATTTTCTCTTAGTTCTCTAACACTTGTCCATTCTCCGGTACAACAAACGAAGACAAACACATGTTCAAGTCCTACTGTAAACGCACACGTCGGTCAAAACAAGTCCAAATGTTTTTATTTTGAATTGACACCTTAACCCCCTTCATCTCTGGTCAGAGCTGAGGGGACGACAGGCCAAGGCCAACCGTTGTGAAGAAGACAGAGAAACATGGTATGCCTTTGGTGAGAGAGAGAGAGCGAGAGACATGCCTCCCGAGGGAGAGAGAGCGAGAAGAGTGACATTGCCTTTGGGGAAAAAGAGCGAGAGTGATAAGACATTGCCTTTGGGGGGAGAGAGAGAGAGAGACAGAAAGAAAGGGAGAGAGACATTGAGCAGGGAGCGCATGGGGACATCACAGGAAGACGCAGTGACAATCTCACACAGAAAGAAGACAAAAACCGCCGGCCGGCGTCCGTTCCTGCACAAAACAGAGCTATGGGGCAGAGCGACGGAGCGGAAAAAAAAGAAAGAAGAAAAACCGCATTGTCCAATGGCGCAGGGGGATGTGTAGGAAGTGCCACAGGAAGTGCAATAAACTAAAAGGTTTATTCAGACACTTTATGATTATGAGCGGCCAATAAAGAGGTTAAAGAGTGGGTAGGTCAAGGTTTGTTCCAGGCATCCATGTCCCGTTCCCATCCATTCATTCATTCATTGCCCTCTAAACAGTATTTCTGTGAGCAAGGAGGCTGAACGTCGTTTAATTGGGGGTGAATGGCTTCGGGTTGCGCCGCTCAACTTGGCCTCAAATTTGTGAGGCTTTTTTTTTTTTTGTCGGATATTTTTATCCAACCGATGTCAGCAAAAATCACAAAAATAGAAAACAAGGGGGGAAAAAAAATACAGCAAAAATAAATACATACCACCGGGGTCCGTGATCAAACCGTCAAATGTCAAACCGAAAGGTCACTGGATGACATTTATATATCCCTCTCTCTCTCTCCCTCTCTCTCTCTCTCTCTCTCTCTCTCTCTCTCTCTATATATATATATCCTATTACCGCTGACCTGAAAGTTAATGTGTGGATTTCAGGTATAGCCTGGACAAAGCACAGAGCAGCGGTGCATCAGCACAGCAGAGTTAGCGTCGAAGCGAAGCGAGCCAGACGTGAAGGAGAGGAGAGGTCAACAGAGCGGGCAGGGCGTTTATCCAGCCCGCCAAGCGGTAGAGAATGACAGGCGAGCGTAGGATAGGACACTACAGCACAGCATAGCCTAGCATGGTCCAGCATAGACTAGCGTAGCATAGTTCAGAATAGCGTGGCATAGCATAGCATAGTTCAGAATAGCATAGCTCAACTCCAGTGAGAGACCAGTTGCCCCCATAATGCACATCCTTGACGCAAGGAGAATTCCCCACTATTCCTCTAGACCAAACTCCCAGTGGGAGGGTTGGTCTCGGTGGTGGTGGTGGTGGTGGTGGTGGGGGGTACATACACCACAGCTGCTGGACCCCTCAGTAGGCGGTCCTGGGCTGCTTCATGCTGTAGTGGGCCTCCGACGCCGACACGTACGCCGACTCCGGGAAGAAGTCCTCGTGAAACTCGGCCAGGAACCTGATGGGAGGACGGAGAGGGACAAAAAAATGGCAGGAAAAGAGGGTGAGAGAGATGGAGAGGAAGTGGCGGGAGGACATGAAGAGAGAGAGAGAGAGAGATGGAGAGGAGGGAGGACGGGGATGGAAAGGAAGTGGCAGTTGGACAAGAAAAGAGGGGATGGAAGGATGGAGATGGACAAGAGGTGGCGGCGTGACAAGAGGAGAGAGAGAGAGAGATGGAGAGGGGGGACGATGGAGATTGACAGGAAGTGGGAGGACAATAAGAGGAAGGGGAAAGAAGAGGAGAGTTAAAGCGAGAATAGGGTGGCGGGGGGGGTGATATACAGGAAGCGGTAGGTCAAGAAAGTGAGGGATACAGAGATGGAGAGAGAGAGAGAGAGAGTGAGTGGAGGAGTACCAGGAAGTGGTGGGACAAGAACAAGAGAGATGAGGGAGGGATTAGGACGGTGGTATCAAAGGTCGGAAACATTTTCAAATCAAACGAAAATAATACCGCACTCGATCCCGCTGGAATCCCTACACAATGCTTAGCGCCTCAGCCTCCTCTTTTTTCTTGACATACTTGGATCATGGCACATAAATCCCAGACCCTTGCCCTATGTGTGTGCGTGTGCGTGTGTGTGTCCATCCTTCGGCACCGGCGCTGAAATTCAGACACATTCAGCCACCAATCAGTTCACTCACGAGACGAGAGTGCAGAGAGCAGCCTAGCGAGATGGAGAGGGAACAGGAGAGGGAATAAATAAATAAATAAATAAATAAATAAATAAATAAATAAATATGTATATACCACCCCCACCCCCTTCCCACCCCGACTCCCCCACCCTTTCCATCTAATCAGTAGCGGTGAAAACTAATCCGGAATCTTCTTAGTATCCGCTGCTCGGCCAAATCCTCTAAATCTTGCCATCTCATCCGAGCTCGCTGCACCGGCCCTCCTGATCCCGACGCCAAACAAATTATCCTCATCAGTGGGACAAATTAAGAGCGGCCCGGTGGACCCCAACGTCGGGGGGGGGGGGGGGGGGGGGGGAAGACAATCGCGAACGACCGTCATCGCCGCCGTAGCGTACAACGTCAGTGTTTTTCGGCGCGCTCCGGGTGGAAATATTTTGCATGTTTACGTTGAAAGAAGTGTACAAAATAAATACATTAACATTTTTATTTATTTATTTATTTAAATTGATATTGTGGAAGTGGTTGTTAACGTCCGCGAATCATGTATTGACCACAATGACTTTTTAAATACAGTTGGCCAGACGTGGCCTATACATGGTGTAGTGTCAATTTGTGGGCACAAGCTTTGTGTAATCCATATTGATTGCGCAGACATATGGATTTAACGTTTGCATGTGCTAGCAAAGAAATCTATCCACACACACACACACACACACACACACACACACACACACACACACACACACACACACACACACACACACACACACACACACACACACACACACACACACACACACACACAAATGTGTGCTCTTAATCTCTTATCATTCTCGCAGAGAAAGGGCGAGTGACAGCAAGCGAGAGTGAGAGAGCGAGAGAGAGATCAACTGTGGTCAAATCCCAGAACGCATTTCACCTCGGTCTCAATCAGTTTATGCCCGCTCGGCACGGCTCACAATCTGCCGCCACTGTTGATCTTAGAGCAAGCGGCAGGAACAAAAAAGTGAAATCCTTCCTACAACAAGGTTGACATCTGCGTTCTTTCAACGCCTTCAAACGTCCTCCCATCTTACAACGAGCCTTTTATCGAGCGCTAATCGCCATTGTAGACAATCCCTGCTCGCTCAAAATGGACTGGAGACTGAGGAAAGACTGGAGACTGAGGTTTTAGATGCCCATAAATGTAGTCGTTTTCCCTTGTATGCCGCATTGTCGGGGCATAACCCACCCCAGAAAGGGGCCGTGGTATTACGGATAGGGACATGTTTGGACAGTTGAAAGTCTGGACCCATAGAGGATTGGCCAGCCAGTCTCTGTTTTAACAATTTAGGTTTTTCCTGTAAAATCATGTGTATTGAAAATCGGTAACACTTTATAATGAAGTTTTATGAGCCTATAGTTAATGATGAACTAATAATTAACAAAAAATTAATATACATTTTCAGATGATTATTATGTGCCATGTTAAAGGGCCACTATTTTACCACCAGGTGTGATGTTGATTAGCCATTACAACCCGTGTCAAAATATACCCTCTTGTGACATCGCAAGTGGGATTGTCCATCCGGATATATGATGGAGTTGGTACAGTCCACTGGATAGGCCGGTAGGCTAACTTTATAATAACGTGATTATAAAGTGTTGTTATCATGCAGAAGACTTGATAAAAACACATTTTTCATGCAGCAATTCTCATTCAAACCACTACATTAAAAAAAACATCCTTCTGGTAACCAAACCCACCCTGCAAGGACAAGTGGAGGAAGGGGAATGTGAAGTCGATCACTAAAGGAGCCCCCTGACCCGCCTTTATAAAAAAGCTTTCAGGTTTTTGATTATTCTGGGGCTGCAGGGCTGGCGGTTCCCCTGGAAACGCCCCTTCAGCTCACTTTCAATAAGCGGAGGACAGGTGTGTCGCTTGGTAACCATATCAGCCAATCGGAGGTCAAGCGCGCAATGGCATGTCTTTAACCTCGAAAGAGGGCGTTGCCTAGTGCAAACCAATGTACAAGTGGTGTTGGGCTTTGACCCCTAGTCCACAAGGAAAAAGGCCATGGAAGAGGCCCCACAGCGCCCCACGGTGGCCAGAGGTGGTACGTCCTGTGTTTGATTAAACAACACAAGTGGGAGATAAATCCCCTCTGGTTGGGCCTCGGTTAAACTGAAGAAGGCTAGGGGTGGGGAGGGAGGGGGAGGGAAGGGAGGAGGGGATTTAAAGATTAGACTCCCATGCTTGTGTAACGCCCACTCAACCCCACCATCCCATCTCTCTCCCCCGTCGATACTCACTCTCTCCAATTCATCTCCCCTCGTCTTCCTCAATCTCTTTCAGCTTTTGTCGAGTCTGTTAAATGACCCACGCTGTATTCTCATATGTATAATTAGACGCCTTACAAGACAACGCCATGGGCACAGTTTATACTATACGAAACGTTAAAAAGAGGATGAAAACGTACCGTCAATCAATTCAATCTTGCCGGTTTGCGACGCAAAAAGATCAGGGCGGATAATGAACTCCGGGACATATTTAGATAAACAACTGGACTTTTATCGCTTGCCTACCTGCGATGCATTATTGGTGTCATTGATATACAGTCCCGGCAAACGCTTGGGCAAGCAGTGGTGAGATATATGGTCCGCGCCGCATCCTTTATCGAACAGCTCCCTTCCATTTATCAAATACTGAAGCAGCCCTCAGCTTCCCTCCATATATCAAATTTCCTGAAGACCTTAACAAAAGAATTTACACTTGCCACTGAAGAAGGGGAGGAAAGGTTGCACACCGTCGGGGTTAAAATTCGTAACTGGATTTTGCACGATATGAGAAAGAAAGTGTATTGAGCGAGTTATCGGGAAGTGCTTGGTATTCAGTTACTGGGAAACCACTGAGCTTCACTGGGAAGAGCTGGGTAGTTTTACAAATCTTGACTACGGAGTCAGCCAGCAGGCGCTTTTATCCAAAGCCACTTGAGGTGAGTTCTTCAGATAAAAAAGGTCATTAAGGAGCAGGTAGGGGTTAGGCATCTCGCTCAAGGATGCCAACAGGTAGGCTGACGTCATAGGGAGGGGATCGAACCCGGGACCTTTTCGGCAGGCAGTTGAAACCCCCTAGCCAACACACTACTGAGAGAGAGCGAGAAAGAGAGAGAGAGAGAGAGACTTAACGCACCGACAAAGGTTGCAGGAGCTGCAGGGATCCGAACCCTGAACCTTTGGGCTGGAGGTTGAACGCCCACTAGCTCCTACAATATTATCAGCCCACTGCCCTGTTGGTCGGGCAAATGTGTCACTGCAACACAGCAAAAAAAAACAACTCTTTCATCACCTTTTTTATTTTTCTAGTTGGTGGACGGTTTTCTTATCGTGCTTCGCCGCCTGAAACGCACGTTCCCCCAAAGCAGAACTCTTTATTTAACTTAGTCTTGTCCGGCGGGCTCGGATTGCTTTGCCAATTTTTGTTTAATGAAGCGTGCCGGCGACGGGCGGACGCCCCTCGGAGGTGAAGCGCACGCTTGAACTGAAACAAACTGCAATTTAATCTCCACCTTCTTCCTCTTGCACGCAGTGTCGTGTAAGTAGGGGCCATAGGGGTGGGGGTGGGGGGAAAAAAAATCGATTTTTTAGGAATACAAAATGTAAGCCAGGAATGTCAGTGTTATCTTAGTGGTAAACTCGGATCCAGAAGTTGGACTTTGCTATAGCCTAACTTCAAAGACAAACTCATTGGCGAGTGGCAAGACGGAGGTTTCAAAATATGATTTTAACACATTTATTTCGTCAGTCTACAACACAGGTTTGATTTTAAACGTTTACAGACACTTTGTCTAAGGACGCTGGTGTCCGGACAGGACGTTTTCGCTCGTCTTCCCACCGGCTACGGGAAAAGTTTAGTTTACCGGTGCTGGCCGAGTTTGCGTTCACTGTTGGCCAAGGAGGAATACCGACAATGGAAACACTATCGTTTCAGTTATCAGTCCTGATCTGGAGCCCAGATTAATGGTCAGCTATATTTAGGGCTGCAGCTATCGAATATTTTAGTAATCGAGTACTCTACTGAAAATTACATCGATTAATCGAGTAATCGGATAAAACGTATTTTTGCTTGGTTAAAGAGCAATTATGAATACACAAGAGAAAATAACATATTTCACTTAATAATGAATGACCAATTGGTTTCGTTTTTTAGAATCAACTGTTTTTATTTAGCAAGTATTTTCTGGTCTTGAAACATTACCAAAGAGGCAACTGCTAACATAAATAAGAATAAGTAAAACACAAATAAAATTAAATTACTTTCAAGATAACAAAAATAAATCAAATTAAATTACTTTCAAGATATCAAAAATAAATAAAATTACATTACTTTCAAGTTATCAAAAACATAAGGCATTTATTTTGCAGTGTCTTTTTGCAGTGTACAATTAAGACAACTACTGTATTGGAACACAATAACCACACACATAATCAATAGAGTGAGACACACTGTGACCAGCTACGTAGTAGTTGACTACATTTTACAACTGCTTAATTAACTTTATTATGTTTTTATTTCCATCTAGACTCATCAGCGCTGTCCTTTTAAATTTTAAATCAACCCTCTATGAAGTCATGTCGTCACGCTCGTAATAAACTAACCACAAACTTGACAGTAGTCAGTCATAATTAACAAAAACCTAGCCCTCTGCAAGGCAGGCGTTTATGTTCGTAAAATACATTAACGTTGATCAAACTGATTTGCTACGTTAATATTACCTTGTCTCCGGTCCTCCGCTCAATAGAGCGTAACAGTGACCGCCCCTTTTTTAACAGCTCCGGTGCCGGAAGTAAATTTCCCATGCATTTATCTCGTCCACTTTTCGTAGAATCCTTATAAAAATAGTATTAAGCCTTTAACCAATAAGCCAATGGTAGCCGTGACCATATTATGTTTGATTCGGGCATAAAACGAATTTGGAAAACGGAAGAAAAGGCAAAGGTACAAGACTGTGTACATTATTTTGTGAACAAGTGAACTCATCCCATAAACCATTGCGAACCCTTTCCGACAACTTCCAACCCGATAGTTTAGCGTGCTTCTTGCACCTTTGTAATTATTATAGTGTTTATATTTTTAATAAAAGTTGTGTCATATGTGTGTATGTATAGTGTTTCATAGTGTAGCCTATAGTGTTGTCATCGACATGGTACAGTCCTGACTGCAATCACCGCTCGCGCGTCCAACAATGCCGATTCCAAATGTGTGTCGGCTATATGGGTTATATAAGGTAATAACGTTTCTCGTTTTTAATACATGTGATTTTAGTTACGTATTCATTCAACATTATGTATTCCTAGGCTTTATACTACCCAAATTACTATACAACACTGCTATATCATATATTTTTATTTTGTTTTTAATCATATATCATCGTATATTCTATATCAACATATTTTTCAATATGTACAGCTCATTTCATCTACAGCTCTAACAACAACTCTAACTTTCCATGAGTCTAAGGGAAATCATGGTTGCTCTGTGTGGTAAACGATCGAGTTCAGTGGTAGCAGTAATCGACGACTTGACTTTCGTAGGTAAACGTTTCCATGGTAACAGCGAGCTCCACCAATCAAAGACGTCGTGTTACACTTTAGGATTGTGGGTAATGCAGTCCTTCTAAATGACATCGCGAATAAAACTTGTTTTCTTGAAACCTTCCTTTAGTTTTTGGTTACTAAAGTTGCCTATCCTATCATTGCACAATAAAACGGCCGGTTGTAAGTATACATTGTATGGTTACGACGTAATGGCTTTTAATCAAAATCTCGACGGGAAAAATGAATGGGATTTTTACTTCCGGCACCGCACTGTTGCGCTCTATTAAACTAACGATTCCTCGAGGCAGAAAAAAATCCTCGGACCATTTTTTGTATTCGAGGTACTCGAATTACTCGAGGAATCGTTTCAGCCCTATATATCATATCACGATTGTTGTGGTTCTGCCAGTCAGGTTGTTTCCAGTATAGAGACAAATTCCATGTAACACGCGTCCACAGATCCCCCGCCCCCCGAGCAACATGATTGGTCGAAAATAAATTTGAAGCGAAAAAATATGAAACGGCCCGTTCACCCAGATTTGAGCTCATCTGCCATCGGACATTAGATGTTAATCTAAAAAATCTAAAATTGTGAGACTATCTCAGTGGAAACATATTAGCCCCAATGTTATACCCACACGTTAAACCGCACAAAAGATCACATCGCACCAACAAAAAAAATAACTTTTTTACAGAATCGCAATATCAATCGCGAGGTGCCTGTCAACTCCCATCTCTACTCATCCCATCTCTGTACTTCTCAGTCGATGCCCTAGCCTCCTGCTGAAAGATCGCCTTGGATAAAAGCATCTGCTAAATGACTAAATAGTACATATTGTTCTTTATCAGTTCATCATATTGCAAAACCATATACGGTGCTTTTATTTTATTTTGTACTTTCTTTTGTTGTTGAAGGTTTGTTTTGCCTAATGATGCGTTGTTGGTCTTTAATTGTGGATTACGTGCATTATGTTCCACATTTTAAAAAATCCTTTCGAAAAAAAAATCCTATCGACGGCCATGATTTCAGATAATGCACCTTTATGTGCTCCATCCTCACAAGCCTAAAGTCCCAAACTTCTACAAGTTTTGCTGACTGCACATCTATTTAAAATACAGGATATATTTCATTGAAGAAAAACGCACGAGCAACCAAAAACACCAGCGCTTCCCTATGCATGAGAGGCCAACAGCTAGCCTTAACTCACATTAATAGCTTTTACTTTATGTCCCCTCGCTCCGTCTCTCTCTCGCTCCGCTCTGTGGAACTGCGATGAGTTACATGTACACCCATTTAGATATCAGTCTATATATCAGCCTTACCTCTGGCTCCTCGCTATAATTAAAAAGTAATTATGATAAAAGCTTCTTACCTGAGGAACAGCTCCAGGTGTTTGATGAGGGCTCGAAGGTTCCTCTCTGGGATGTGCATCTGGCCCAGGATGTCGGGTAGCTTCACTACAACGGGAGAAGAAAGGAGTGAGCAAAGCTAACAAACACACGTTCAATGACCGCCATCGTGGGGCTTTTTATTACCATTATAATTAGGAATAATAACAACTGGTTGCTTGGTTAATCGAGAATTTTTGCTCGAGAAGTACCAAGACGGTGGCTTGAAATTACTTCATGGCACTTCAGATCACATGATTGAAACCCTCCTATAGCGGCTCAAACAGGTTCAAACTCCTTGAGATGTGATGCATGGTAGAAATGGAAAAGATCTGGAAAAAGGGTACTGGTGTTGTGTAGCAGGGTTCAATTCCCACCTGCTAAGAACTGTATTCACTGGCGGTATTGTGTGACGCTTTGGACACAAGCATCCACCAAATGTAGATTTTTTTTTTTAATAAACTAAGAAAAACCAACATCAGCCCACAGTAACTTCATTTCCTTCACACCCAAGTACACTAAAACCAATACTGAGTCGTACTTAGGAAGAGAATAAACGAAAAATGGCAGGATAATGATGTGAATGAGTGAGATGCTGGGAGGGAGGGAGGGAGGGAGAGCGATAAATAGAGCCAGAGCCAGAGAGAGAGACGCAGAGAGAGAGAGAGGCAGAGAGAGAGAGAGGCAGAGAGGGCAAACGCACCGAAGAGTCGCAAGAGGTGCTGGGAGCCGTACAGATAGGAGGGTGGGGGGGGTTGGTCGTTCATGGGGTAGTTGTCCGGCGTCAGCCTCCAGCTCAGCACCTGGTTAGGGGGAAACAAAAAACATGAGAAATTGCACTGTCCATTTCCTCTTTTGTATTTATGACCTGTAATATCTCCTCCACCAGTTACGGCTGAAAATGAAAGCAAGACATCGTAATGTCTACGCTGAATTTCATTTACGATGCGAAACAATAACGTCTCGTTATGGTTGGAAAGGTGCACGGAAAATCGTAATGTCTATTCCGAATTTCATCATTTTATTTATGAGGTGAACCCATAATGTCCATCTCCGTGGTTATGGTTGGAAAAAAGAGAAATCGCAACACCTAAATCGCAAAGATTTTCAAAACAAACTTTTATTCATATAGCACTTTGTACATCAAAGTGACAAAGTACTTGAATTGCAAAAAAGACCATTAATGCACCAATGTATATTTTTGATTTAAGGCAATGGTGACATAATCTACTCTGCTGTTGCTTGGTTACCGTCCCTCACCTCGTTAAGCTCGTTATTCCTGCGGCTCTCCAGGCCATAGAAGGGCCCGCCCCGCTCCCTGCTGGGCGTCAGGGGCAACGGGGAGGAGGAGCCACTGTGGCCCGGGGTTCCTGCCATAGCGGGGGAACAGGAAGAGAGAAGTTATATTTAATTTCCTTCATACAGTGACTGGACACCTGGCATTTTGTTTGGGTTTATTGAAACAGCTGAGGAAACAAACAACACCTTTCAAAGAGTAACAGTCGGCCTTTATAAAAGTGATTGACTGCAGTGGTAATACACTGAGGGTGCTGCCATCTATTGGGCTGTGGTGGTCATTACAATACTTTTTTACCTACTTTTCAGTTATTTCGCCTAAATCCAAAGTAATACTTGGATGCATGTCAGGAGCATGTAGGGGTTAGGGGGCATCTTGCTCAAGGATGCCTACAGGTTAGGCTGCTGACACTGGGGATCGAACCCAGTACCTTTCGGCAGGGACAATATACACCTTAGCCACAATAAACATTAATTAAAAAAATATGTAAAATTGTCGGCATCATGGGCTTTCCCATTCACCAGTGTCATTTGGAGAGGTGGATGTAGAAGTAAAGTGGAAAGATTCAAGCGATGGCGAGGGAGACGATAGTGTTGTGGATGCTTAGTGTTTTGAAATGAGCAATGAGCTGAAGTATCAAGCCTACTTCTGTCCAAGTTGAAGAAGAATTTAGGCTGGGCCTGAGGTTCGACTAGACGTCTCTTGGGCTGGGGAGACGCTGCCGTACTTCCTCCACCTGGATGACCCAAAGAAATAAATAAAAGATGACGATAAATCAACAATAAACACTTCCTACTTCCTACACTAATCTACGTTGACACGACACAGAAGCACTAGCACAGCATGGAAAAACTAGCATGTTTGTTTAAAATACAGCAGTTCCAACTTTCAAGCGAGGCAATGCGCCGCGAGGTCGGGCGCATGGCCCCCATCCCTGAAATTGCTGTGCCGCTTTCTCCAAAAGGAAAACAATGGAGTGGGTCGCGCACTCGAGTGAACGCACCTTTGAAGACTTTAAACGCGTAACCGCATCAAAGTAAAAACAACAAACCAAACGAATAACACACATACACACACACACACACACACCAATACGGACACAACAAAAGCCCATCCCAAAGGTTAAATAACCCCGGCGGTCACCTCCACTGCTGGCACCCCCGTCCGCCGACCGCTCGCTCCCCGCAGCGGCGGCGGCGGTGGTGGTGTTGGCCCGGGTGGAGCGCCGCAGCGACTGGTTGGACTGCAGCGCCTGGTGCGTCAGGCAGTCCATGTCGGCATGGCGACGGCGTTTGGGGGTCGGCGTGGGGGCCGCTGGCACCGGAGGGACGGCGGGAGCGGCGGCGGTCGGCAGGGTATCTGCAGGTTTCAACCGGTTAGATTTAACACTTTAATACCTTTCTACCAATTTTTAACACAATTCAATACCAATTTCACGGCCCAGCGGCGTATAGATGAATGAGTCCTCAACCTGGAGTTGTTTTATAAGTATACTGACATAGTGCAGGGTTCAGCATTAATGTTTTTTTTCACTTGCCCGGTTGGGCAAGTAGGTAGAAATCTACTTGCCCAAAGTCAATTTTGACTTGCCCCTATACAAATGTTGTTTAATTTTTATTTAGATTGATGATACGAAGATGATCGAAAAAAATAACTGAAACATTTTCTATTTTGCTATATTTACTAGCCCAACGTGGCAT
Organism: Merluccius polli; assembly: GCA_030340625.1. Classification (NCBI taxonomy): domain Eukaryota; kingdom Metazoa; phylum Chordata; class Actinopteri; order Gadiformes; family Merlucciidae; genus Merluccius; species Merluccius polli. The sequence continues at coordinate 294,181 of JAOPHQ010000579.1, forward strand.
TTTCACTTGCCCCAGGCAATCGGGCAAGCCTTACTGTTGAACCATGTAGTGCAATATAGCAGAGCTGCTCGTCTGACAATAGAAGTATCCTGCTGCACACGCATTAAGTTATCACGCCAGTGCAGTGGCCAACACAGCTCATGCACGCCGCAGGAGGCAAATGCATATCGTTCAACGTTTGACATTTATCGATTCGGGGTTCATTACTTTTTCTCGCCCGACAGTCAAATCTGTGCAAATGAAACTTAAAGACTTTTTAAAACTTAATACCTCCACGGGTACCCGGGGTGGGGGTGGGGGTGGGCGTGGGTGTGGTCGCAGGTGTGGGAGTCGGGGTGGGGGCGGCCGCGGCGGTGGGTGTGGGCGTGACGGCCGAGATGTCGCTGAGGGCGGGCTGGCTGTCGGTGGACTGCGGCGTGGGGGGGTTGTGACCCGGGGGGCTGGGGCTGCGGTCCAGCTGGGCGCTACGAGGGTTACAATATAAAACACTATCAGACAATTAATTAAAAAATCCAAATATAATTTCACTCCACATTACACTTAAATCATCATCATAGCCTTATATAACATTAAAAACATAAAACATAAAATAAACATTAAAATGTTTATCAAAAAGCATCAAAATATCAATAAAACACAACCCAGTGAAAACATATCCCAATAGGGCTTGTATATCAGAATGCATCATGGGATTTTTTGTTGGCAAAACTCCACCATATTAAGAGGACTCAAGAGAGTTGTAGTACTGTAAAATCCTAAATCAATGTAAATATACCGTTAACTAGGCTAATGAAAACTTTGTTTTGCCACGTCTCACATTAGAAACGCTGTGGTAGTTTCAAACACAACAATCTCTCCATAATGACAAATCATTTCACGATTAATTACTAAACAATGACCAAAAAACCCATGACTACCAACATAATAACTAACATTACAATGCTACTATGCTTCCAAAATGGTGGCGGCCATTGTCATTTCGAGGTGCCGTCGCGATGTACAAGCCCTATTGAGGCAGCATCCATTCAAAGCCAGTCTATACAAATATATAGATTTTAAAACGAAAATACAGCTCTAAGTTTATGACAAAGTGAATAAAGATCAAACAACACAAGAATACAAACATACATCAGTACTAGGGCAGCAACGATTATTCAATTTGATTCGATAATAGATTAGTCGTAAACAGAAAATAAATCAAATACAATTTTTATAATCGATTAATCATTTAGGTAATTTACTAAGTGCCAAACATTTGCTGCTTGATGCTTCAGAAATTCAAATGTTTGGTTCATGGATCATTATAAAATGAATACTTTAGTTTTTCTTGGCTGCTTGTCAGATAAAGCACACACATTTAAGACATCACTTATTTTCATTTTCTAGACTAAATGATTAATCAAAAAACAATTACCGTTAGATGAATTGACTATGAAAATAATCGTGAGTTGCAGCCCTATTCAGCACACAACACATGTATTATCGTCTCTATATTAAAAATAACAAATCAGCAATGGGGGTCTACCTGAAGGCGTACCTGCTGGAGCAGGGCGACAGGTCGTTGACGGGCAGGAAGAGGCGGGAAGAGCTGACCTTCTTGAACTGCGCCTGCTCACTCGGGTACAGCAGGATCATGGGTAACGTGAAGTCAAAGGTGATCCTCAAGCCGTCCACCATCTCCTTACACAGGTCCTCGCTGAGGGAGAGAGAGAGACTTTTGTTTTTGAGTAAACTTACACATTAAAAAGGTGCAGTGTGTAGGATTCAGTGGCACCAAGCGGTGAGGTTGCAGATTGCAACCAACTGAATTTAAATGTTTGGTTCACGGATCGTTAAATACTTTTGTTTTTCTTGCCACATTTAAGACATCACTTAGGACTCTGGTAACATGTGACGGCTGTTGTCGTTATGGACATTTTCTAGACTACATGATTAATTGATTCATCGAAAAAAAACGATCGTTAGATTGATCGACTATGAAAATGATCATGGGCTGCAGCCCCTAAAAGACGAGCGCTATACAACTCCAATGCGTTCATTACTTCTTCTCCGGAGGTACCGCCTGGGGGCTGAGGGTGGGCTGGCCGGCGGCCTGACTGCGGCGGTAGCGTTCGTTGGCCAGGAAGGCCTTGTTGATGGCGAAGTGCTTCACGTACGACTCCAGGATGTGCACCACGTTGGTCTGGCACGGCACGTTCACCAGCTGCACAAGAAGACAAAAAAAAAGCACCTTTATTCAGCCAGCGCCTTTGTAGAAACACAGGTTACACAGGTGCTTAACGTCGAGTTAGGTATAACGTAAGTGTTTACACATGATGGTTTACACATTACTAAATCAAAACGGGTTGCACCACACAAACTAGTTCTTACGTAGCGCTTAGTAGTAAGTACTAAATATTTACACCAACCCCTAAGCAGGTGTAAACGGTGAAAATGGGGGCAGTTGGTGACAAAAAAATTATCTGCGCAGATCGCGGCATCGGCAGCCTGTTTCTAAACAGGATACTGTGCCGGTTGAACTTTTTAGCTTGTACCTAGAGTACATGAGTACAACAACAACATACAGTCAATTCCGACTGTCATGCGAATCGATGTTCTCTCCGGTCTTCTCAAGCACTTCCTCGTTTACGTCGTAGCTTGTTGTTGATTCGCTACGACTTGGTTTGTCGTCACGTTGAAGCGGTGACAGCTTAAGTTCAACTTCCGCAATTACCAAGTTGTTACTAGTTAGGACATTACTTATGTGTCGGTGGTGCAACCGAATTTAGTCAACTGCGGGTTTGAAAAGTGGTTGAAACTAGTGGTTACTTTGGACTTTAGTGAGGACTTTACACGCAGACTTGGTAACAAACTTACACATAGCTGGTGCAACCCAGTGCTGGTGCAACCCGCCAGGGGGGCCTTTTACTACATACCCTCTTCCGCTTGTTGACGTAGAAGCAGTCGTCCTCCAGCTTCTTCTTCAGGACGTCAGGGATGGTGATGCTGATGTCCATCTGGACGGACTTCTCCTCGTCGCTCTCCTGCTTCACCTGGGGCTCCTCCTCTTCCACCCCCTGACGCCAAAACAACATAGATTAGCAGTAGTAGCGGTGGTGGTGGCAGTGGCAGTGGTAGTAGTAGTGGTAGTAGTAGTAGTAGTAGTAGTAGTAGTAGTTGTGGTTACTTTATTGATCCCCAGATGGGGAAAATTGATTTGAAACGGCAGCAGAATAAATAAAAAAATATATATATTATTGTATTTAAAAGAAAATACAAAAATAAATAAATAAATCTCAGTTCTGGTTCATCCTGCCTCTTAAGGAGTGTGCGTGCGTCATCATGGCGGATCAGATCGGAGACCGGGCGAAGTCAGCTAGTCACACACACACACCCATTGTAACTGCCATCGCTAGCGTAGTAGATGGAAAACGATGTTTGGAAAACGTTTTGTTCATGTGCGTAGTCGCCAACAACGACAGAGAACACAGTATCCTTCACCGTTTTGCCTCTGTTAAAGTTTATGTTCAAGAATGACTGTGAGTCCTATGTGAACATAAATAAAAACATGCATGAACAAATGGTGTGCGTCACCATTTTGTTGAGGTCCTCGGAGAAGGTGGTGTCACCACTGTTGGAGGACTCCGGGTCTGTATCGTCGTCCTCACTGCTCCCCGAAGACGAGATCAAACCTGCGACGTCGGAGACGCAATTCGAAAGATTCGCTGCAGGAATTTTTGCGGGATAACAAAATGATTTCTCGACATAGTCAAGTACATTTTATTTGTATAGCCCTTAATCACAGTTACAGTCTCAAATGGCTTCACTGGCCACATTTCCTCCTTTAATGATCAAGGAAGAATTATGAACAGAACTGGCTTATTTATGCAGGAACATTACATCTTTATCATACTATCTCAAAATTTCTCCCACTCTATGGTGGCCTCAGCTACAAAAGATACACCAGCGACCATTACAGACTATTACAGATCATATAACCAGCCATACACTCACAACAAAAAACGATTTATATCAACAAAAGACAAAAGAAAGAGATGCAATTTACTATTCACGATTTAATGGGGTTGAGTGCAAAGTAGATTTATACTGCTCGCGGTGACACTGTGGCCATACTACTTGTACATTTCTTCATTTGTCGTGCTATACTTAATGAGCAGTATATACTATGCTACATGATACTATAGTTTGATAGGATATCGCCAGTACATAAACCCAATACCACAACCATATGCATCTGTTGACACTGATTGGATATAGTATTTTTGTGTCATATCTGGTCTCAAAACCACTACGAAAGCTAAAACTTTACAACTTCCTGGCCGTGTGCTACGAACAACGTTTCGTCAAATTCTGACGTCGCCACGTTATCGCTATTGTATTGTTTCTGACGTGTCCTTACATGGGTCATCGCTGTCTTCCTCTTTCGGGAGAGTCTTTAGTGAGGATTTAACATCTGTCTGACGACGACGGCCCTTCCCCCATCCCTTTCTCTTCCTGGAGAAACGTACAGAAACACACACACACACACACACACACACACACACACACACACACACACACACACACACACACACACACACACACACACACACATATACATGAGCGTTACAAAGGCCCACTGGAGGAGGAAATCATGTGACGACAGTAACACATTACCAGCGCTAACTTAAGATAGCTTATTTAATTAAAATCGACATGGAGCCACTATGGCCCTCCTGTGCCACGATTCTTTCTAGAAATATTGTACACCTCGAACGCACGCACTTTAATTCACACGCCACACATGTCACATGCCCAATGAGAAGAGAGAGAGAGATACATACGTCATGTTTTCAAAGGGCACACACAGCCACCGCCAGAGAAACCAAACCGTTTCTAGCCTGGGCCTGTGCGTGGGAGAACGTCACTGCTGCTACCACCGGCTACCCGCCTGCTTTTCTAGCCCTTTATCGCCATCTAGTGGCCTCTGAGCGTAACAAGGTTTGTCTTTTATGTTTCTACAGAATGGAAGCAAAAGAGGTGATATCGACAGAAGTCTGTGTGAGAGCGCTAAACAAAAATTGCAGACCTGAATTTCAATCACCAATCTCTCATGCTTGGTGTAGACTTTAGCTGCTAATGGGAATGGCCTCAAATGACGTCGACACAATAGCTAGACTGTTACTTCAAAATAGCCAGACTGTTGGTGTAATCCAAAATCCAAACTATTGATGAAAATACTTCTAAAGAGAATGTCAATTTAACATAACCAAATAAACTTTGATTATTTGTACATTTGCCCATATCGTCAGTTGTGTTTTTATAACGTGGGCCCAAATTATGCAAATACCAAAATATACCAATCACAATCAAACAATGAGGAAAATAAAACTACGTGCCCAACGTGACTGACACAGCAGCAAACCAACTGAATCTACCACTTATACTAAAACAGACTAGTCTGTCCAACGACAAATAAAAAAGTACCTTAGAAGATCAGCAAAGGACTTAAAGCTGGACTTACATGCGACCTGCCGCTTCACGAGCCAGTTTCAGTTGCAATGTACGAGTTTCTTCGCAATCCCCAAGGACATGGTCTTCCTCAGCCCAACGATCCCAGCTGGAATAGAGCACATTGACGTATAAATACACAAAACACATACAATGAAGTACATTACTGGTACTCACAGCGGTCCACATTGGGATTTGAAAATAAGGGACATTATCTGGGCTCCCCGCCCCGGGCCGTCCCACCACTGTCCCCAGACCCCTTACATTTAGACAAGGGTACACAGAGGAAATCCTATCCCAATCACCACATGACAACCACTTGCTTTAAAATATCAGCGCAACAAGGATCGGGTTAACTAGTGCCTGCATGAAGTAAGCGACTACCATTAGGGGGTTTATGGGAAAAACGGGAGGGTTGACAGGTACGCTGGTACTTTCCATGAACTAGCAGAATATCACATTGTTTTTTGTGGCTTTCCCTCTAGGAGCAGAAGTGGTTTGTTTAGAAAAGGGACAACCTAACGTCTTTCCCTATTACAGACAAGACTAACCTCAACATTACGGTATTGCGTCAATTAATTACGTTGCTATCGTATAACATTGCTTATTTAAACAGATACGTCATATGTTCAACATCAGCGTTACCGGGGGTTGCACCCAGTATTACAAGGCTATCGTCAGCACACACAAAAATAAAGAAAGAAAAGAGAGACAGGCGTGTGACCATGTGGACCGACGGCCAAGTTCACCTCCTGTTCCAGCCGTTGAAGTGAATCAGGTACTTTGGGACTCTCCTTCCATGTTGATCACTACCAAGGACTACATCAAGGACCTGAAACGAAGGGGAAATATTAATCACTGATTTGCCAATGGAGAGACAGACATATATATAGAGAGAGAGAGAGAGAGAGAGAGAGAGAGAGAGAGAGAGAGAGAGAGAGAGAGAGAGAGAGAGAGAGCAATACATTTCATGCAGTTGTGCTGAAACGCCATGCACCAACATGCATGACCATGCAAACGACAAACTGCATGCCCATACGTACGATACACGCAGACAGATATCGATTACTGATTAAATCAATGCCACAGAGAAGCAGAAACAACACATAATACACCCATGTGCTGTTGTTGTTGTTAGCTAGCTAACTAGCTATGCAGAGCTAGCAGCACTGTTAAGCAGCTGTGCCTTTTAAACAGAGAAAGATAGACACACACACAGAGCAATTCATTTCATGCAGTTTTGCTGAAAAGCCATGCACCAACATGCACACGACAAACTGCATGCCCCCCCCCCCATACGTACGCTACATGTATACAGATATCGATTACTGATCCAATCAATGCCACAGAGAAGCAGAAACAATACATAATACACCCATGTGTTGTATGTTTAAGAAAAACACAGCGTCGGCATAACATTACCGCCCATTCAGCTCATTGAGTCAGATGTATGGAGCCGGCGTAGAGCTTCATGCTAACCACTAGCAGCCGCTGCTACGTGCTAGCTCACTAGCAGGACGAGCTGCGCGTGGGGTTTGTTTACAACCAGACTACTGCTGTTGCTGTTGTTTTCGTTGTTGTTGTCGTTTATTCGACACTAAAGTCACTTGTTCCGTGACTTTAAAACCCCATTTCGGTGGACGTTTGTGTGTATGTGCCGCCAGCTAGAAGAAAGCCCTCGAGACAAAAACAGAAATCGAGCGCGCTCTCGCGAGTCCTCGTCCGTGTCCTATCGCGAGACTTGACACTTATAAGACGCTGAACAACAACAACAACAACAACAACGATATTTCAGCCCTTTTTTAACGGTTTTTCCTTTTCGACGAAGCGAAAAAACACACTTTTGAGACTGCAAAATAGTGAAAATGGGCGCTTTTTTTTTGTTTTACCTTCGCGTCGTACAACACTTTAGCCTTCGTCGGGTCGGGTTCAAAACACAGGACTTTTTCCCCTTTGTAAAACCGATATTTAATCCCCCGCGGATTCATTTGTTCATGGCGGCGTGGAGGGGAGACGGCGCCTATCAGCTTCTTCTTAACCCATTCGCGTTGGGTTCAACGTCGTTGGGGGTGGTGTCTGATAAACGTCGCCGTTTTGACACCACATGTGGACGCGTAAGGAAGGGAGGGTTTCACACGGTGGCAGCCATGTCCGCGTTGTTTGGTATTAAATTGTTCGCGCTCGAATTTGGCCCTTCGCGGACACCGTCGTTTGCAATGCGCCGCGAGCGCCGATAGGGGGAAGCATAAAGGCGGTTGAAAGTGAGGTGCGAAAATACAGTGATTTTTGTCAATTTTGTTGGGTTATTTGTTGCTTAATTAACAGCACCGTACTTTAAATGTGACGTTGAATACATTACATTATGTATTATCATTGTATTATTATAGTTTCATTGCATTGTTGTTGTTATATTTTCATTGCAATGTTGTATTTTCATTGTATTGTTGAAACACCTTGTATTGCAAATGTTGTACGAACGGTGCTGTAGAAATAAAGTTTGGTTTGATTTGATTTGATTACTCTACACAAACTTCTTTATGTGTCCTATAGGCATTGGTTTATGTGTCGTGGAAACTTGGCCCTGGCTAGTTGTTGGAAAATAGTTTACAAGCCTGCAACAATGGGTAAAAAAATGAACACTATTATATTAATATTAATATAAAACAAATATGTACAAACATGTTGTCAAGCTTTTGTCTCAACCACGGATGTTGAAAGTGCAACTTTGCACAATGCATGCATATTATTGTTGTTGTTTGTGTGTGTGTGTGTGTGTGTGTGTGTGTGTGTGTAGCCATGGTAACACGTGTGTGTGTGTGTAAACACACAC
>JAOPHQ010000579.1:312500-317500 GCA_030340625.1 Merluccius polli
ATACCAGTATAGACGAATATGCACACTCAAAGTTCATGTGTGTTGCATTGAGTGACGGTTGCATTTGTAGTTGTGTTTGAGTACATGTATTTGAGGTTGTGTGTGTGTGTGTGTGTAATATACAGTATATATATATATATATATATATATATATATATATATATATATATATATATATATATACCGAAATCCAATATCCCAACCTAACCCAAAGTTTTCATTCATTCATTTTTTTTCTGCCAGCTGGCATGACAGGGGTCAGTAACAGTAATACTAATCAAAATCAAGCTTTTCAAACACTGCTACATTCAACAGTACTAACTGCTAGCTTAATTCTAGCTAATGGTACTTGTCATTATCATGAGTCCAGATGAAGTGACATCACCAAGCACCATTTCAGCCAATTAGCAATCAGCAACCACAATAACCCATGTTTCACCAGAGAGTAGCCTGGGTGGTTTATTTGCTCTGGCAGAGACGTCTGGCATTTTCATGCCGTTGAGGCATTTTCGCAAACAACTAGCAAGATGGCTAAGGTCATGTGAAAACGGTCCGTTGAATCCGCTATCGCGACGGTATTAAAGGAACCGGATGGTATATTTTCCCGAAAAAGAAGAATAAAAAACTGCACATGAAGCTTTTTGTTGATAAGAAAGATGTGTTTGCCGTACTCCCGACAGGATTTGGTAAAAGTTGATTTTACGTCACGCGTTTCGTTGCTGTGGCTAACCAGAGAGGGCACTGTTCCCGAAATGAAAAATGTGATGACAACACAATGCGGACTGTAAGAAAAACAGACGAAACAAATGAGTCGTCTGTCTTTCATTGCCATTAATTCACAATTCTTCATGGTCCTGAATTGTGATTGAAGAAAATTATCTTTCCATGAGAGGCAAACCAAATATGTTCCCAACCAAAGCACACTCCATCTCCGTCCCTCATAATCAGGCACCAGTGCAAGTACAACAAGCCCTGAAGGATGCTGGGTAATTCAAACCACTCAATGGTTTTAAACCATTTCACTGTTCATATCACCCTACATGGTCAGATGACTATAACTTAAAGCTGACAATTTACTTTAATTTCAGTTCACTTCCTCTGCAGGCATAGTTGGTTAATCCTTGAGCTGGAATCAAAACATATTTCAACAATTTTGTTAGCTAATGTTTCCACTAGCTAAGATACACATGACAGGTTTTTGGATAAACAGAAAATCCCAACCACCATCGGCATGCCTATGGAAAAAAGGATCTCGCCACATTAGTGTTGTCGTGGTTACCGTTGTTAGCGGTGTTACACAGTGTTAGCTGCACCGCCGGTGGGATTTTATTCACACGGTCCCCACCATCATTGTGCTTTTATTATTATTTTATTATGAATATATTTGTCAAATCAAAAGGTTTTGCTAGCGGTTGTGGAAGTAAAGGAGACAAAGGGTCCCCCACTTAAGTTTAACGGGGGTTAGATGTGCGTTCTGTGGGTTAGTCTATGGTTAGATCCATTGGCTGTATGGGTTCTGGGTTTTGCACCAGTTGCCCTGGTCCATGGATGTGTGTGATGCGCTCAGTTGGATGCCGATTAATAAATAGACAGACACAATTAGAATGAGATATCGGAATATATACCATTATATGAATTTGTTTATTGCCCCAAATATTGGGTTATAATAATCAACATATTGAGCAGCAATTTTAATGTTTAAATGAAGGCAAAAGATACCAAAAAGCTCTACCTACTAATAACAGTAATTTAATAAACATGAATAGAACAGGTAGCTTTTTGCCTAGCGCTAGTCCTGCCATGCAATGTCATCAAAACTTTTCACAATGTTCAAACCGCCTTATTTGAAGCTTTGCCATAATCGGACTCGGACCGATGAGCGGATCTGAAAGCCACTGACGTCCATGCAGCAATCCTACGTGATATTGTATTTGCTTTTTGCATTACGAAAATAACCCATTTGTGTTAATGAATTGAACCGCTTTAGAAATGAAAAGGAAAAAAACGATCAGTTGATAAAAACGCGATTCTGCAGCATCGGTCTCCTGCCGGCTCCGATTCAGACAAGGAAATATACGCACTGTGAATTTCATTTTTTTCCATTTCTTTTAAAAGTATGGTGTTACCGGTAACCGCGGCGTTCTCAGAAGAACGTCCACCGGTGTGAAAATGTCCACACCGATGCAACGCTACGCCACATTCAGCTGAGATCTGGTTACGCAACTTTTCAACACGCATTTCTCATTTCAACATCCCTCATAATCTTTTAAAGATGGGCGGCCTCTTATGTAGTGGGAGGTAAAACACAGAGTGCGGCTTGAACTTGTGAACCGAAACGCTATCCGTTTTGTCTGAACATTTCTCCTCTCCCACTACCACTGCAAGGTCTTGGGAATGCTGCGCTACATCGCCTTTTAAATCCCAATAACCAGTACATTACTTCTGACAGGTATCTGTCCTTTGACCTGCAATAACAAATTCCCCCTCAAAGCTTGATAGATAGAAGAGATAGATATTATTATATCTAGGGTCAATCTTTTGGTAATACCGCGTCTTCAAGCTAAGCTTAAGTAAGCTAAACCACGGACGGTGAGCGGATTAACTGTGGTGGGTTTTCTGGGAAACACGTTTTGAACAATGATGAGAGATGACAGATCTTACCTGCGACTGTGAACATTTCTAGATTCATCATACAAAAAACTATATTAATGAATGTTAATCTTATCTTTGAAAGTAGAGGCATCTGGTTCCAGGCTAATTGAATTCCTAACATTTTTGGGAGTGTGTGTGTGTGGGTGTGTGTGGTTGCCGTACCCACGAGGGCCAAGGTTACCATTTCAGGGAGTTTTGGGATCTTTAACATTTTGTTTCAATGCAACTCTGGGAAGAAAACCGTCCTTTGCGCTTTCCATTCATCACCAAATGACAATGCCTGTGTCATTATTGTTTCGCTTGGTACGTGTCTGTGTCAATGATTCTCTGTGGAGCTGTACGATTATAATGGTAAGAAAAAACAATAAAATCACTGGAAATGGTTCTGTTGGTCTTGGTTCGCTTGCAGGTACATGGAACTGTCCAATCAAAATTTTGAAAAAACAATTTCTGGAAAGAGATACCATTTTCTGTGTCTAAAAATTGGGTGTTTTTTTTTTTTTGAAGGAACCCACCAATGTGTTACCCCACTATATATTCACTGAGAAAACACTTTATCCAAAGCGACTTGCAATCAATTACTTTAACATCCTCCACCATGTCCCTATTCACTGTAAGTTGCTGTGGATAAAATCGTCTGTTAAGATGACTAAGCGGCAGTAACAGTAAAATATGTTTGAGGCCATGCCTGAGTTCCCGATGATTGGTCAATTTTACTGTTGAGTGACATTCAGAGGGTGCACTTGTCCCGCCGAAGCCCACACAGTGCTGTTTGCTGTAAGCTAAATACGGCGCGTTCCTGTATCCATTTGGTTCCATGTACTTCAAAATGGCCCCCCCAGAAACATATGGGCGAAATTACAGATACTACTTCCATACGTTGCACAGTCAATGGTCTTATCTGGAAGAAAAAACACATTTATATCTCTCCCAAAGCTTTAGAAAATCCTCGGGACTCATTGTAAGACCCTAAACGTCTTCAAAGCAACACATATCTCCGCTCATTCCAGCATATCTTAACGGGCCTTTAGCCTTTCCTGTCTTGATTTCTAATGCTTGTTAAAGGGCAATCTCAGTGCCCTGCGTCGGGCCAAGATCAAGTCTTTAAATAGCATCTGAGACAAACAGACGCTCAGTAAATCCAGATGCTCGGTTCGACCGAAAAAACGGCGAGAACTTCAGTGCACCCTGAACCCGGAGTGTCCACCTCTGGTGCGCCGCACACAGAAAACTACAAAATCCCCTCTTCTGCGGTTGACTCCCGGTGACTCCCTCTCCTTACCCCCTTCAACGCTTTCAAACATGATATACGGTGAAAAAACGAGAGACAAAGATTCGAAGGTGTGCGATGCCAAAAAAACGAAGAAAAAAAACCGTGACTAATAACATTAATCGCGGGAACAGCATGAGGGGTATTTTTGCTTCGTCATTTTTCTCGGCATCCACCCCTCCCAAAAGGCGCTCCCCCCGCCCTGCCCCCCCCCCCCCCGACAGCGGACAAAGTGGGGACTGGCCTGAAATATGGACCCCTGAAAGGTAAACATTAATTTCCTCTGCCAGATCACAGTCTGTTGTCGATTACACCACGGCAGCGGTGAGAAATCTGCAGTGTTCAGTTACACAGAGAGAGAGCTAGGAAGAGTGTGTGTGTGTGTGTGTGAGTGTGTGTGTGTGCGCATGTGTGTGTGTTTGTGCACCTCTCGACCTCACGCACACACACACACACACACACCAATACGCATGTACACATTGACTTGGAACGCACATGCACTCAAGCACATGCAAATGGACCAACGTGCGCACACACACACACACACACACACACACACACACACACACACACACACACACACTCAAATACGTGTACACAAACACAACAAAAAAATGCAACTGTCACTCAAACACATGAACTTGAGCTGACACGCAAAAACACAAACACATCCTAATGAAAACGCACACAGACAGACACAATCACAAACACACGCACCGGTGCACACGCACAATCACTCATGCACTTAAACACACAGACATGTCATGTGGTCATGTGACATTTGTTGGAAGAGAGGATAGTCCATTCATTTTTGTGTGTGTGTGTGTCTGTGTGTGTGTGTGTGTGTGTGTGTGTGTGTGTATGTGTCTGCGTATGCATGCATATTAGCCCATCCTGTGTGTGTGTGTGTGCGTACGTTTGCATAGTTTCCAGGAACCCCACTTCAGTGTCCCCCCCCCCCCCCCCCCGCCTGCCCGCCTCCACCTTCCTCCTCTTCTTCGCATCACAACTTCAACCGCTATGTTGTGTTTTGATTGTTTTGTGGTTTTCAGTGGGGGCGTTTGTCGGTTGTGTTGGA
>JAOPHQ010000579.1:322500-325000 GCA_030340625.1 Merluccius polli
GCAATCGGCGCGTTGGGGATGAAGTACTCGTTTCGCTGCGCTTAACGTTATTAACTTAACGTTGATGTGTAGCTTCGCGTCGTGAATAAGCGCATGCTGTCCGTTTCGGGAGCTCCTGTATCTTATCAGGAGCTGGGAGGAGGAGGAGGAAGGAGAAAAAAAAAAAAGGACGGGGGACACGTATCTGCTAAACATAATAAACGACGCGCTAATGCTACACGGCTACAACCTCCAGTGTACAATATCAAATTTGTCCCGACATCTGCTTTCCGTTTGTCTTTTCTCGACCGGGTCAGCGGGTCATCACAACACAACTTACTGGCTCTACGCAAACAGACAGGACTGTACCCCCCCCCCCCCCCCAAACCCCCCCTTCATCCGCCCTTACATGCTAACGCTAAACCCCCCATGTTTCTAGCTAGGGCTAGTTAGCTATAGTTATATTTAACGGTTAGGCCTAGTAGATAGCTATAGCTAGTATTTAGGGAGTTAGTTATAGCTAAGTAGATAGCTATAGCTAGTAGTTAGGGAGTTAGTTATAGCTAAGTAGATAGCTTGTAGTTAGGGAGTTAGTTATAGCTAAGTAGATAGCTATGGCTTCTAGTTAGGGAGTTAGTTATAGCTAAGTAGATACTATTGCTAGTAGTTAGAGTGTTAGTTATAGCTAAGTAGATAGCTACAACTAGTAGTTAGGGAGTTAGTTATCGCTAAGTAGCTATAGCTAGTAGTTAGGGTGATAGTTATAGCTAAGTAGTTAGCTATAGCTAGTAGTTAGAGAGTTAGTTATAGCTAAGTAGATAGCTATAGCTAGTAGTTAGAGAGTTAGTTATAGCTAAGTAAATAGCTATAGCTAGTAGTTAGAGAGTTAGTTATAGCTAAGTAGATAGCTAGTAGTTAGGGAGTTAGTTATAGCTAAGTAGATAGCTATAGCCAGTAGTTAGGGAGTTAGTTATCGCTAAGTAGCTATAGCTAGTAGTTAGGGTGATAGTTATAGCTAAGTAGTTAGCTATAGCTAGTAGTTAGAGAGTTAGTTATAGCTAAGTAGATAGCTATAGCGAGGAGTTAGGGAGTTAGTTAGCGAGAGCTAGTTGTTGGCCCTAGCCAGCAGTTAGCTAGCGGTAGCATTGACTCATTATCCCTAGCAAGGTTAGTTAGCTACCGCGCATCCGGCCGAGCAAAACAAACTCCCCAACAAACGAACGTATTCCAGTCCGTCTCCGTATTGTGTCTTTATTTTACGCGAGGAGCCGCTCGTCCCGCTAGCGCCATCAGCGCCCCTCCACCCGCTGTGAAAGGGACCCCAGTAGTCCTTGTGTCAATATAAACTACGACTTCAGGCAAAGAAACAACTAAAGCAGAAGAAACTGATTGGGGGCCCCAGGAAGGAGCGGGGCCCCCCCCGCCCCCCCGGCCCCCCCAGCACCCCGGCTACAAGTGAAAACACAGTGAGGGACAGCGGTAACGTATTAAACTCGCCCTGGCGCTCGCCAGCGCTAAAAATAGAAACATAACTCAGTGAAGAGGAGACCCCGACCCACTCCAGTTCCACAGTTCACGGCGGGGGGGGGGGGGGGGTGATGTGTGTGTGTGTGTGTGTGTGCGTGTTATCCAAGTGTGTGAAAGGGGAGTGTGCTCTTTATCTGTGTGTGTGTGACTGTCTGTATGCGTGTCACTGGCGTGTTCATGTGCAGATACCGGTGTTCCCACGTGTGTTTCAAATTATAGAGACCATAAAGAAGACATATGCACGCATGTGTGTTTGTGTGTGTGTGTGTGTGTGTGCGTGTTGGGTGTGTGCGTTGATATGTGCAGACCATGTGCACCGTCGCATGTGCGCCTATCTGTCTTAGCGCGCACATATGTGTTTTTTGAATTACAGAGACCGTAAAAAAAGACACACGTGCGGTCATATTAGACCAACGCCAGGGCATAAAAAATCCTCTATCTATAGGCCTGCACGGTACTGAACGTGTCAAACACATAGGTGTCACACATGGTACAGGGTTAGGAGACTAAAACCAGCGGAGATCGGTCCAAAAAAGTAGCGCTACCCATAATGAGTGTTATTATGAGCGATAACCTGTGTTGGTCCTACTTTGAAGCCTCTGTGAAAAAGGGCCCATTTAGCCATCATGGTCCTGAAAACATGAGGTGAGAACAGGCGGATCTGGCGCCATCTAGTGGCGGTTGCGTTACACTGCATGGGTGAGGAACACCAATTATAACCCCAATTAGGGACCGAGGATGACAGTCATGACAAACACACAGCATGTACACAATTGACTTATGCATTATTGGAAGAAAATGGAGTAATATACTTATAATAATATACTACAACCAGCTTTTTTCTTTATGATATTTGCAGCTCAAAACTACACAGTAGGCCTACTTTAACAAATGGCCTTAAAAAGGCCAAAAAGGCCATTTGTTAAAGTAGACTTTATCTGCGCGTTTGTTTTGTGCAAAATAGATATGATTATCTTAGCCAGCAGAGGGTGCT
>JAOPHQ010000579.1:327500-330000 GCA_030340625.1 Merluccius polli
GACCCCGGTCGCTAACAGCTCTCGACCATTCGAATGGTCTAACAGCTGCGAGGAGACCTGCAGCTGGTTGCACCAGCTGAACGTAAGTTCCATCTTAGCTTAGTTTGAACGTAAACTGGCACTACGTTCGAGTTTACGAACTACTAATTGTTACACTGTTGCACCACACCATTTACGTTCAACGTAGGCTTAAGTTACACCTTAAGTTACACCTTAAATTACACCTAGTACTAGGTAGGTGTAACCTCCGCCGTAAATACAAAAAAAATCCGTAAGGATGTGCGGCTGCTCCGGCGGAGCGGTTCATGTTAATAGCGGAGTCCGGGAGGGTTCACCTTCACGGCGTAGTTACGAGGGATGTGCGACTATCGTTTTAAAAATACTAAAGTGTTTTAGTTAGAAAGATATTAGATATTCAACCGATATTCACGCTCCGAATTACAGTGATCAGACACGGAGAACTAAAGCCGCGATCACCGGTATGAGTCCCGTATGTCTAGCGGTGTCTAGCGGTGTCTACTGCCCCCCCGTCGCTCGTAGGTCCGGGGTGGACTGTCAAGTCAGAAACGTTTGCAAATGCGAACCGATTCCTTACTTTTAAATTGAAACAATAACCGATTAATGTCATGTCAATTTCGATACGAGGCTTCGCGCATCGATGTGGTCGTATTTTACAGGTTAAAAATATACGTATCGGTTAATCTTTACACCCCTAACCCACACACGCACACACACGCATACCTCCGCCCACAAACACACACACACACACACACACACGCATACCTTCGCCCCCCCCCCCCCCCCCCCCCCCACGCACACACATCTACGCACAATGAGAGTGTGTAATTACACATCAAACGGCCCCCGCCGCTCGCCTCGCGTTCCGGATCAATCCCTATTGGTCTTCCCGGACTAAACCCCAAGAAGATGTGAATGAGCCAATTAGAGTCATTATATGTAATTTAATGTTATTTTATTCCTCCAGATTGGATGCTTGAAGTTTTCATTCAGCACAAGTGTAGCTACTGTCACACTTCCTGTTTTCATTGTAAGCTACTAATGATTGGCTTGATGTGATCTAAACGTCATTAAATGCGACACTTATGGCTTGATCATGTGATCTAAACGTCATTAAATGCGACACTTATTTCACCCTAGGTAATTTACGCACTACTAGTTAAGTTCCGTCTTAAGTTATGGTGGTGCAACCTGAATTTAGAACGGCGCTAGTTTGAAACTAACTACGTCGAACGTAAGGTTAAGATCAACTTTACACCTAAACTTACGATCGACCTTACGTTCAGCTGGTGCAACCGACTGCTGCTGGGCATCGAACCCGGTGCAATCACCGAGCCGAGGAAGACCAGCAGGGTTCGGATCCCAGGCACACAGACGCCAGATGCATGCTGGGAAGAACGGTGGAGTCGGTGACATCACACCGACCGCACGCTACCTGACCGAGCTCTAGAGTAGACGACGTGAATGTTTCTTAAAAATAACCCAAATAACAATTAAAAAAAAGATATACATAAAAATTACAAAAATAACAAATAATACAAAAATAATAAAAATAACAAATAATACAAAAATAATACAAATAATAAAAAAACATGAATGTTTCTTATTCAGGGTACCCACGGAGGGAGGTAGGCTATTAAAAGTATTAGTGTTCAAAAATGTCAATGTAAGGTCAAAAAGTCTGATATAAATAATATAATATAATGTAATATAATATAATATAATTCGCTTATATCATTTGACTGTCAGGAGAGGAAAAAAATAGTAAACCTCAAATCCAATAAAAGCCACGTCAAACGACGGAGGACCGCCATTTACATGGCCGTCGGGCCGCGAACCCGGTACTAAATTGTACGTTTTGTATTAAACTAAGTGGCATTAAAATGTCTGGTCGTCTCCCGGCCGAAGGGGCGAATGCTGGGTGACCTCACGCCGGCGTGACGATGACCTCCAGGCCGCCGTCCTTCATCCCGCCAACGAGGGCGGCGTGCAGACGAAAAAGAGACATGGTTGCGTCTCTTGGTTTCCTTACTGCCTGTCTAAAAAACGGGTTTTAGCGGTGCTTGTATTGATATCGTTCGCAGGGGGAACCGACTTTCCCCGGGGTTTTTTTTTTTTTCCAGCGCTCAAAAGCTTAAAGTGTGGCGTTTATAGCCGCCGCTTGGCCGCGACATCGGCGTGGACGCGCGTTTCCTGCGCTGTCTCGCGTGGCTCGCGCCGTTTCACACCCAGCGACCATAGATGAGGTTTCAACGCTACGCCGATGCCCCTTTCTTCCGAGGCTGGGACGGCGGATTATTGCACCGGGGTCACAACGAGGTTTTATGCTTAAAACCGCCGTACGTCGAGCCGCACTTTCAATTGATGTCGTGTGCAGAAGCCGGTCGACCGAGAGGCGCCCACCGGTCTCCAATACGGTCCCGCCTTGGCCAAAGCGTTAGGGAAGAGGTTAGGCGGCTTTTATTTCAAAATAAAAGACCCC
>JAOPHQ010000579.1:337500-338659 GCA_030340625.1 Merluccius polli
CAAAATACCATTCTTAAAGGTGCAGTGTGTAGGATTTAGTGGCATCTAGCGGTGAGGTTGCAGATTGCAACCAACTCAATATCCCCCCCCCCCTTCCTCACCCCTTTTCCCTACCTACTGGCACCTTACAGGCCAGTAGGTACGAGGGGTGCAGGAAATACTCCGAAACTCGAATCAAATACACAGTCCGTATGTTTTTTGTTGAAGTCTGCAATAGTTACCACCAATGTACACCTGTTGAAAGTCACCTGTATTTTAAACAGTCTATGTGCGTTACATTCGCACTGGAGCTCCACTGGCCACGCAGTGTTTTACCTGCTTTTTTTTAGACACCTGGGCAGGTAGACACCTGGGCAGGTAGAGACCTGGGCAGGTAGACACCTGGGCAGGTAGACACCTGGGCAGGTATACACCTGGGCAGGTAGACACCTGGGCAGGTAGAGACCTGGGCAGGTAGACACCTGGGCAGGTATACACCTGGGCAGGTAGAGACCTGGACAGGTAGACACCTGGGCAGGTAGAGACCTGGGCAGGTAGACACCTGGGCAGGTAGAGACCTGGGCAGGTAGACACCTGGGCAGGTATACACCTGGGCAGGTAGAGACCTGGGCAGGTAGACACCTGGGCAGGTAGACACCTGGGCAGGTAGAGACCTGGGCAGGTAGACACCTGGGCAGGTAGACACCTGGGCAGGTAGAGACCTGGGCAGGTAGACACCTGGGCAGGTATACACCTGGACAGGTATACACCTGGGCAGGTAGAAGCCTGGGCAGGTAGACGCCTGGGCAGGTAGACACCTGGACAGGTAGACACCTGGGCAGGTATACATAAACCTGGGCAGGTAGACACCTGGACAGGTATACATACACCTGGGCAGGTAGACACCTGGGCAGGTAGACACTTGGGCAGGTAGACACCTGGGCAGGTATACACCTGGGCAGGGAGACACCTGGGCAGGTAGACACATGGGCAGGGAGACACCTGGGCAGGTAGACACCTGGGCAGGTATACACCTGGGCAGGTAGACACTTGGGCAGGTAGACACCTGGGCAGGTAGACACATGGGCAGGGAGACACCTGGGCAGGTATACACCTGGGCAGGTAGACACTTGGGCAGGTAGACACCTGGGCAGGTAGACACATGGGCAGGTAGACACAT